>JBBPBX010003784.1:57569-80446 GCA_038048925.1 Garcialebias charrua | reverse complement strand
ATGTCTGTGATGGTGGGGAGACTGACTCCAACATCTTCTGTGCAGCCTTCACCACTCTCTGTAAAGCTTTTCTTTCTGCAGCTGTGCAGCCTCTATGCCACACGTTGATGCTGGAGCACAGGATGCTCTCCACTGCACACCTGTAGAAGGAGGTGAGGACTGAGCTTCTCAGACCAGCTCGTCTCAGCCGCCTGAGGAAGTAGAGTCTCTGATGAACTTTCTTGATCAGGCTTTGCACCAGCTCTCCAGGTGTTCCACCTCCTGCTTGTAGCTGGACTCATCATAGTTTGTGATGCATCCCACCACAGCTGTATCAGCTGCAAACTTTATGACAACCTGGATGGGTATCTGCACAATCATATGTGAGCAGAGTGAACAGGAGAGGGCTCAACACACATCCTTGAGGAGAGCCAGTGCTGAGGGTTATGGTGGAAGAGGAGAAGTTGTGGATCATCACTGACTGAAGTCTGTTAGTTAAGAAGTCAAGGAACCAGTTGCAAATGGAGGGGCTTAGTCCTAGTGTGAGTAATTTGTCCATCAGGGTTTGGGGGATCATGATTTTGAAGGCAGATGTGAAGTCCACAAAGAGCATATGGGTGTATGAGTCCTTCTGTTCCAGGTGGGTGAGAGCAGTGTGGACCACAGAGGAGATGGCATCCTCTGTTGATTGGTTCTCACAGTATGCATACTGGTGAGGGTCCTTGTTGATGATGGTTGTTTTGATGTGGGTCATGACCAGTTTTTCGAAGCATTTAGCGACTATCGGGTGAGGGCCACTGGCCAACAGTCATTCAGAGCAGTCACTGTAGAGCTTTTTTGGACTGGGATGATGGTGGTGTGGTCTTCAGGCAGACGGGATCTGTCTACAGGGCAAGTGAGGTGTTAAAGATATTGGCCAGCACCTCGCAGAGCTGATCGGAACTTTCAACACTTTCCCAACACTTTTTTTTTGGATTATGGTATTTTGACAAATTGGGGTTAGGATTTCCAACTAAACGCAGTGATAGGACCACCAAACTCACAGATCCTGTTCTCCACGACAATCCTGACCGCAATCTGTGAGATTTGTGTCTGTCTGTCTGTGTCGTGAACTTTCAACACTTTCCCAACACTTTTTTTTGGATTATGGTATTTTGACAAATTGGGGTTAGGATTTCCAACTAAACGCAGTGATAGGACCACCAAACTCACAGATCCTGTTCTCCACGACAATCCTGACCGTAATCTGTGAGATTCGTGTCTGTCTGTCTGTGTCGTGAACTTTCAACACTTTCCCAACACTTTTTTTTGGATTATGGTATTTTGACAAATTGGGGTTAGGATTTCCAACTAAACGCAGTGATAGGACCACCAAACTCACAGATCCTGTTTTCCACAACATTCCTGACTGCAATCTGTGAGACACGTGTCTGTCCTACGTTTTACCTATGAATTATGGGTATTTGTATTTGGACAAATTGGGGTTAGGATTTCCACCTAAACGTAGTGATAGGACCACCAAACTCACAGATCTTGTTCTCCATAACTCCCTGACCATATTTTGTTAGATTCCTGTCTGTCCTACATTCTCCCTATGAATTATGGGTATTTGTATTTTGACCAATTGGGGTTAGGATTTCCAACTAAACGCAGTGATAGGACCACCAAACTCACAGATCTTGTTCTCCATAACCCCATGAACGTATTTTGTGAGATTTGTGTCTGTCCTACGTTTTCCCTATGAATTATGGGTATTTATGTATGGATATCATGAAAATATCCAATAGGATCTATCACGGATGTGTATCCGGAAATATCCAATACCAGGATTTATTATGTATGGGTATCCAGAAAATATCCAATACTAGGATCTATCACAGATGTGTATCCGGAAGATATCTAATACTATGATTTATTATGTATGGGTATCATGAAAATATCCAAATGGATTTATCACAGATGTGTATCTGGGAAATATCCAAATACTAGGATTTATTATGTATGGGTATACAGAAAATATCCAATACTAAGATCTATCACAGATGTGTATCCAGAAAATATCCAATACTAGGATATATTATGTATAGGTATCCAAAAAATATCCAATACTAGGATGACAGATATGTATTAGGAAAATATCCAATAGTAGGATCTTTCTCATATGGGTATCTAGAAAATATCCAATACTAGGATCATTCAGGTATGGGTATGCATAAAATATTCTATACTAGGATCTATCACAGATATTCACTCGGAAAATATCCAATACTAGGATTTATTAAGTATGAGTATCCAGAAAATATCCAATATTAGGATCTATCAAAGATGTGTATCTGGAAAATATCCAATACTAGGATTTATCATACATGGGTATCCAGAAAATATCCAATACTAGGATCTATCACAGATGTGTATCCGGAAGATATCTAATACTATGATTTATTATGTATGGGTATCATGAAAATATCCAAATAGATTTATCACAGATGTGTATCTGGAAAATATCCAAATACTAGGATTTATTATGTATGGGTATCCAAAAAATATCCAATACTAGGATCCATCACAGATGTGTATCCGGAAAATATCCAATACTATGATTTTTTTATGTATGGATATCATGAAAATATCCAAATGGATTTATCACAGATGTGTATCTGGAAAATATCCAATACTAGGATTTATTATGTATGGGTATCCAGAAAATATCCAATAATAGGATCTGTCACAGATGTATATCCGGCAAATATCCAATGCTAGGATTAATTATGTATGGGTATCCGGAAAATATCCAATACTAGGATCTATCACAGATGTGTATCCGGCAAATATCCAATGCTAGGATTTTTTATGTATGGATATCCGGAAAATATCCAATATGTGGATCTGTCAGATGTGTATCCGGAAAATATCTAATACTAAGATTTATTATCTATGCGTATCCAGAAAATATCCAATAGTAAGATCTGTCACAGATGTGTATCCGGCAAATTTCCAATTCTAGGATTTATTGTGTATGGGTATCCGGAAAATATCCAATATAAGGATCTGTCAGATGGGTATCTGGAAAATATCCAATACTAGTCCAGAAAGTTCATTCTCAATAGTCCAGGTATCAAATCTGCTCATTCTCAATCAGTTCATCTGGACAATTTCTTTTTAGTAGAAACGTTTCACCCTCACTCCAGAGGGCTTCGTCAGTCAGAGCAGTCCAAAGCAAACTGAAGCTACCCCACCAAGTAAACAACTTAAGTGGACCAACCAGTTTGCTGTAGCCAAGATGGTTTCTGGGGGCTTGTCCCTCGTCGACTCCTCCCAGGCAGGCAGACATGTCCAAAGTGGTTCAAGACCAGAAAGTTCATTCTCAATAGTCCAGGTATCAAATCCGCTCATTCTCAATCAGTTCATCTGGACAATTTCTTTTTAGTAGAAACGTTTCACCCTCACTCCAGAGGGCTTCGTCAGTCAGAGCAGTCCAAAGCAAACTGAAGCTACCCCACCAAGTAAACAACTTAAGTGGACCAACCAGTTTGCTGTAGCCAAGATGGTTTCTGGGGGCTTGTCCCTCGTCGACTCCTCCCAGGCAGGCAGACATGTCCAAAGTGGTTCAAGACCAGAAAGTTCATTCTCAATAGTCCAGGTATCAAATCCGCTCATTCTCAATCAGTTCATCTGGACTGCTCTGACTGACGAAGCCCTCTGGAGTGAGGGTGAAACGTTTCTACTAAAAAGAAATTGTCCAGATGAACTGATTGAGAATGAGCGGATTTGATACCTGGACTATTGAGAATGAACTTTCTGGTCTTGAACCACTTTGGACATGTCTGCCTGCCTGGGAGGAGTCGACGAGGGACAAGCCCCCAGAAACCATCTTGGCTACAGCAAACTGGTTGGTCCACTTAAGTTGTTTACTTGGTGGGGTAGCTTCAGTTTGCTTTGGACTGCTCTGACTGACGAAGCCCTCTGGAGTGAGGGTGAAACGTTTCTACTAAAAAGAAATTGTCCAGATGAACTGATTGAGAATGAGCGGATCCAATACTAGTATTTATTAAGTATGGGTATCCAGAAAATAGCCAATAGTAGGATCTATCACAGATATGTATCCAAAGAATATCCAGTACTAGGATCTGTCACAGATTTGTATCCGGAAATATCCAATGCTAGGATTTATTATGTATGGGTATCCAGAAAATATCCAATACTAGGATCTATCACAGATATGTATCTGGAAAATATGCAGTAGTAGGATCTTTCTCATATGGGTATCCAGAAAATATCCAATACTAGGATCTCTCAAGTATGGGTATGCATAAAATATTCTATACTAGGATCTATCGCAGATGTGTATCCCGAAAATATCCTATACTAGGATTTATCATGTATGAGGATCCAGAAAATATCCAGTGCTAGGATCTATCTCAGATGGGTATGCGTGGGATATCTTGTACTAAGATCTGTTACAGATGAGATCTCCCCGTATACCACCGGAAACACATTGGATATGTGGCAGATACGGACACTTGCATACTGTTGTATCTCCCCGGATATTAGGCCTTTTTGTCCAGTGAGACCGACTGGTAAACAGAGGGCTTAGTTTTACAGCTCAGCTCCTTCTTCACCACAATGAATCGGGACATAGTCCACAATACTGCAGACACTTCACCAATCCATCTGTCAATCTCACGCTCCATTCTTCCACACTAATAAACAAAACCTTGAGATACTTGAACTCCTCCACTTGAGGTAGAACCTCACTGTTGGGATATTAGGTAGTAACCCAGAGGAACGGACTGAAGGATAACAGACTCAGAAGTAAGATAAAACAATAATTTATTTACAGTGTCTTTGATAACTCGGAGCATATGAATAACTCAGAGCACACAGTTGATGACAAAGACAGCAAATAAATTGCTGATAGTCTACAACATCCTGAAGGTCATGATGCTGACAGCCAACAATATGCTGACAGTGAACATGATTACACAGCCAGAGGCACACGTAAACAGAAATGTGTGCCAAGACCTGTAAGGTTTCTGTGTAACTTTAAGAAAAGAGGGTAGCTAAGAAAGCTTACCTGCCTATCACACTGGAAGGTGTCCTCGCGCGTGAAGCCCTCCTGGATAGCAGTGCGGACATAACTATTATGTCAGCCAAGCTGTTCGAGGAGCTAAGGACTGCCGCTAACGGTGTTGACAGGCAAATACCCTTCGAGAAATGTGCTATTGAACTGCAGGGCCTCGCAGGGACGAGAACAACCTTGACAGCTATAGCTATGGTTCACATGCAGATTGGCGAAATGGCACTATGCCACCCGGTATTTGTGTCTACACTTGACTCTTTCCCATTTTTGGTTGGCCAAGATTTTATAAACCGCTTCGACGCGATTATAGATTATGGTCAACAGACAATGTAGGCAACAGTGAGAATACTCCTGCCGATAAAAGTGCCTCCTAGATGTGATACAGACTGCCTAACTGCAGGTACCGCAGAGGACACAAGGGATCCCTCATCTGAGGACAAGAGCCCGGTAAGTGAACCATCAGGTGAACCTTCAGGTGAGGCAGGAGAGACCCAACAGTTGGACCAGACTCTGGCCCAACAAGAGAACCTCCTTTGCAAGCTGGAACAATCAGCACTCACTGAACACTACCTACAACAGGTAGAAGAAGGTGTGGAGGTCCAAGGATCCCACGCCGAAGACGTTGTACTGTCCTCTGGGACAGGTGATTTGGCAATCAGATTCAGATTCAGATTCAGTTTATTATCGCCATTGTCAATGAACAGGATTCACAGACTAGGAATTTGCTTCGGCATAATGGTGCATAAAATATAAAAACATAAGACACAAAAAACATAAACCATAAAACATCAATACAATCAATACAATATTCAGTGAACAAAAACTACTAAGAAACAGCGCAATTAGAGTGGCGCAATCAAAATACAGTGATACAGTGATTCCCAATCAAAATACAAAGAACAAATACAAAATACAGCGACCAAGGCAAGTTATGTTAATCAGTTAGTTAAGTTAAGTTAATCAGCCAAGCTTTCAATGAAACCTTGGTTCAAGAGCATTTGAGTCCAGAAAATGACAGTCAACCAGACACTGACAGTCACTTGGACATCATTGTTACAGATTTCGAGGACCCCTCATCAGACAAGGGGGGGGGCAAACTCACACTACAACGACAGTGACCCATCGCAGACTGACAAATCAGATACACCTGCGACTGCGCTGACGTTTGAGACACACCTGAATTACACAGAAAGGGGTAAACGTAAGAAAAACGTTGGCCGAAACCTAAGAGGTTCCTGTGTACTGTCTACTCTCAGTTGCGCGAACAGCTTAAAATAGACAATGGCATCCTGGCTTGTGCCCATGGACGGACGTCCTCACCTGTGTGCGTGGTCCCATAGGGGGGTGATGTTAGGTCATGCCCAAGACAAAGACAAAACGTCCTCAATTGTCTACGGAATCAAAATCAGCAAAGGCCGCAAAGAGCCAATTGCTAAATGGGTACATCGAAATCAGATCAAACCTTACAAGGCGCTCAATGGCTCCACAAAAGACAAAGATCTCACAAACTCACAGACTTCAAAGGAAAATAAGGTTGTCCAAGCAGAAATTAGTAAATAAACTAATCAGGTTTAAACTACAGTATTTTCCACCCTATAAGTCGCATTGTCCAAATTGAACTTAGAAACGCTAAGTCTAACACCCACAACAAAAAACTAACCTTAACAACCGTTTAAATCCACAAGATTTAATTTGACCTCGGTTATAAAGTTGAGACCTGTATTCTTGTTTGTTGCATTTTGGAATCTGACGACAAGAGTGTGTCGAAGCAGTGAAACGTTGTTTCCTTGTTGTTTAGTCATTACTGTTGTCATTATTTGAGATATTGTTTTGGTTCTGAACACACCCAGCCAAAAAAGGTTTTGTATTTACATTGGTTAATGCATAATATGGATTTAACTATGCCAACATGCAGTTTGTTTTGTTAAATCTCAATCGTTGAAGAGTCAATGTAGTTTAAAGCTACTCAAGGTACCATAAGCTACACTGGTCTCACAAATTCTAAATTGAACAGATTCGATCAATTCTATTATAGATTATCTATTCATTTTGATGAGTCTCGCCATAGACTTCAAAATTTATTAGGAATACCAAATCTTCCGTCGTTCGTCTAAAAGACAACAGACATTTAGACCAAACTATATTTCCATTTTCTATTTTAGTTTAACCTAAACTAAGTAATGAATGGAGGAATAGTTTGGAAAGAAGAGGCCTTCATTACAGAAGCCCTCCTGAACCTTCTATAGGTATAGATCCCTGTACCTGCTTTTTACAGCATTGATCCACCCCTTAATTGGTAATTGCAGTGGTGCATATGAACACTAGATAGCGCTAAAGCGCTAATCCGCTTACAATGGACCTAAATTTTTTGTCAGCGTTTTTGTGAATTGACTAACTTTTATAATTCATACGCAGATTTTTGCTATTTTTATTTAAAATGCAGTACCGCTAATAACTAATTATCTATCAGTAAAAACCAATAAACTTATTTACAAGCTCTTATGCTGGCTTGTTTTACCTTTTTCCCCACGTAAAGAGCAGAGAGGAGGAAGGGTGTGAGGGGGAGGGGGGCAGAGCTGAGAACAGACTCGGATCTACCATGTAGCAAATGATGCCGTTGCCTGGGGATCCCATTTCAGCAGGGGCCCCGGCCCCGCCGCCCCCCGGCCAGTCACCTACATCCCTAACATTGATCCTGCTTGTTAATGTACATTTAACATAAAAATAATTATAGTTACGATGAAAACGATCATTAAATACGCAATAAAAAAACGGTCGATTTCTTTATCCCCCTACTAAAAATGGACTATTCCATCTTGACATCTTCCGGGTCAGAGGTGAACTCAGGGGCTAATTCTGTGGCTACTGTTTGTGCTGGGTACTTGGATAAATCCGCAGACAACCCCGCTGTTTCAAGCCAAATTAACGCGGCCGGATGATTTTATTGTGTGTTTTGTGTCGACCATTCGACGGTGAGTCGTTATTTTTATGTATTTTAGTTACTTTTCATTAAATCTGTTGACTACCTATAGAATGTTGACATCTTCCGGATCAGAGGTGAACTGGACGCTAACTCTAGCTGGTTGTGCTTGGTTTCTTGGATAAATCCGTAGAGAACCCCGCTGTTTCAAGCCAAATTAACGTGGCCGGAGGATTTTATTGTGTGTTTTGTGTCGACCATTCGACGGTGAGTCGTTAGTTTCATGTATTTGGGTTACTTTTATGTATAAATGCGGTGGCGACACACCCGTGTATTTGAGATTTAAACGTGGTTTTAGGGATTAAAAGATCATTCTATTTTTTGTTAATTTCGTGGCCGAATAGAATATATGTACGTAAAGTATTAAATAAATCCTTTGATTTTTGTAATTTCATCCTTTTAGGATCATTTTTGTTACTTTTCAGTTGGCAGTGTAGTGCAAATATTGATAACGCTGCCGGCTATATATAAATATATATATATATAATATATAAATATATAAATAGCGGATTAGATTAGCTTCCCCTAATTTTCATAAGACATTTGTGCTTTTGAAATTGTGGACCTAAAAAAATTAATAAGCATTTTAGAAATTGTGGAACTAATTTTTTAATTAGCGTTGCCCACCACTGGGTAATTGTAACTGATCTAAACCATGATAGCTTACATACCAGGTGCATATAGGTAAGGCCTAATGTAAAATCCCAATCAGAGTCAAAGTCAAAGTCAACTTTATTGTCAGAACTGCAATATGTACAGGACATACACAGGACCGAAATTGCGTTTCTCTCAGTCCCTCGGTGCAACAGTAACCATCTAAACACTAAACACTAAAACATTTAATAAACATAAGCATAAAATAGTAAAAGTGTAACACTGTCCTGAGTTTTTTCATAATCATCATAATCATAAGCCCACCTAAAAACCACATAATTGCATGACACATAGAACCAGAGTGGCACTGACTGGAAACCAACCAGCCAACAACCTTCGATGTGGGGACCTGCAACTCCAACGTTTGGTCTTCAACCTTCATCTAAGGGCCGCCTCCTCTGCGTCAATCGAGGGATCCCCTCTACATGCTGATTATAAAAACAATTGTTGCTGATCAATCAACAAAACGAATCGTGGTGGAATTACTGCTGTGGATTTACTGCTGTGGATTATAAGACTTTGTTTTCCAAAGGATTAAAAGCTTACCGCAATGGGATTACCTACGAACAGTATGGAATTCCCAAAAACTTTAGGGGATTATAGTTTTGATTTTTCTTTTTCCACTTGCTGGATTACTTCAAGATCAGAGACAGTTCAAGGTATCCTTTCGTGTTGGACCTCATCCCCAAGGACTGGCGATGACTTCCAAAAGGGGGGAGATGTTGTGGGCATGACGATGTCCAGGGATGACCTTTGCTGAGCTCTCAGTGAACAGAAGTTTACTACAATTTATTCCATTGGTTGTAATCTGAGAACATAGTCACTTAAAAAGAGACTATTGGCTTCTTTGGTTTTATTCTAATGTAATCAGAAGAAGAATGTTTTGTAATTTTCATGATATGTGTTTATATGCTGTGTTATTCTTTAATGTGAAGCATTACTGTCTCACTTCTGCAAATGAAGGTGTCTAATAAGTGTCAGAGGTGAATAATATGTCAAACTGACTTGTTCAGTTTTGTTTTATCCTGAGGAACAGCTAAAACTCTCACTAGCGTCTGAAAGTCTCCTCATTCAGACACTCTCTATAAACTATCCTCTTTGTTTTTCTAAACAAACCACCCGGTTAACCTTGACGTTCTCGGTCACTCTTTCTGTCCCTCTCCCGGTACACAAACCAATCAGGGACTGAGTGCCTATTGTCAACACTTTTAGTAAAAGCGTTTTGCTTCCCGGAACGCTTCAGAGTTCTGCAGAGTTCTGCAGAGTTGGAACATTGCAGTTTGAAAGGACAGAGACCTGAAAGCTCTCTGTCTTGATCGCTGATTAAGTTTGGTCAAGAGCCAAAGACTGACTTATCAGCTGGAACTGATGGACGTATCCATCCAGTTCACAGAGAAAAAGCTCTCTAGAACTTTCTTGAGGAATGCTTTATTTTGAAACTAACCCAGAAGCTGTCACTATCTTTGACGGAGAAAGCAGGCCTCACAACACGTCAAATCCATAAACACACCGAGGTATGACCGGACTTCACGGGCCCAGAACCTGTGAAGCTAAACTGCTTCTCAACTCTACCAACCGAGACGGACGTCTTAACAGGTAAAGAGTTACTGATGTTTAATGGAAAGTGCACTGGAGTCGAGCTGGTATTCGTATGGAGAAGTGTTATCTCTGGTTAAACTCAAAATAGATTTCTTCCTCTCTCCATCTTTAATATATTCCTCTCAAACTCTCTTTTATTTCATTCTAAGCTGGTAACTACATTTTTAAGCTAGGAGCCACAGATAAAATTAACATGTCAACTCATTACTTATGTCTGTTGTTACAATTTAAGTGTGCTGATGCGTGTTGAATTGCAAGAAAGTGAAATCCGTCAATCAAGTGTAATGGTGTTAATTTTAGTTGATTTATTTTAAATAAAAGGTAGTGTCTTTTGACATACCAACTAAAATCAACGTCTCATGGTCACTTCCTGGTTTATTTGTCTATCATAACGATCACAGAAATATTGGGTAAACTGAAAAAGAAAAGAATCCGTAAAATAATATTCAATCTGAATAAGTAAATAATTAAGGTAAAGGCTGTCAGTTTAATACTGACCCCCTAAATATCTTACAGTGGCAATGGTCAGTCTTATCTACAGGAGCCACTCACAGAAGATCTAGTGAGAGGAGGTAAGGAGGCTGTGACGGAGGAGCCATCACGAGCCGGGACTTAATTATGAGTCCGTATCAGCGGGCGAGCACGTCAGTCGGTGGCTAGACTCCGGCCAAGTCACAGTGAAGGTGATGGACTCTTGTATTAAAGGGACTGTTTGTCTTTTTTAACCTGCCTTGTACGTCCTTTTATGTACAGTATATATTCTGCACCTACCATCTTTGTTCACCTGAAGAAGAGCTAAATAAATTCCACTAAAGTGATCTCTTGCCATGGACAGTCATCTTTGTTTGTCCAAGTCATAAGGAACCCCATCATATTTGGTGTCAGAAGTAGGATATGGCGAGCCGGAGAAGAGGATCTCGTCTGGGGAAGCAAAGATCTGGTCTTCGATCACAATCAAAGATTGGTGAATCAGCAACCACAACAAGTTCCACATTCTCTCCTTCAAGCAGGAGCTGCAGGTGCAGCAGGTGCAACAGGAGCTGCAGGAGCAGTAGGAGCAGCAGGTGTAGCAGGAGCTGCAGGAGCTGCAGGTGCAGCAGGAGCATCAGGTGCAGAAGGACCAGCAGGTACAGAAGGACCAGCATGTGCATAAGGAGCAGCATGTGCAGCAGGAGCAGAAAGAACTGCAAGAGCTACAGGAGCGGAAGGAGCAACATGTGCAGCAGGAGCGGAAGGAACTGCAGGAGCAGCGGGTAAAGCATGAGCATCAGAAACAGCACGTGCAGCAAGAGCAGCAGGTGTCCAGAGACCGGGATTACTATCTGTCATAGGAGTGGCTGACTAATAAAATGGCAGATTTTCTCTCTAGGTTGCCAAATTTCGCCAACCTTGGAGAGGAGAAGGATGGTGTGATGGAGGAGCCGTCACGAGCCGGGACTTAATTATGAGTCCGTATCAGCGGGTGAGGACGCCCGTACACACGTACACAATTGTTAACTTACTCTTTCTTGCAGCTTAAAACTGACGTGGTTCATCGTGGGTGCACATGCCATGTTCCTACTTCAGTTAATATATCCATTCTGATCTGTTTTCAGTTTCAAATATTTTCCCAATGTTGTTTTCAAACAGGATTGTTTCCGGATTGGGGCGTAACAGGAGGGAGTCATGTGTAGGGTTGGGCATCAAGAATCGAGAATCGTTCGGAACCGGGACTAACTGTCCGGTTTTCCCGGAATCGTTCAAAATATTAATTTGCGATTCCTATGTGCGATGCTAGTTAGCCGACCGGAAGTAGCCGCCGCCGAAACCCAACGAAGAAGAATCCACCGGAAGTGTGTTCCCGAGATCGAAAGCTTACTAATTAATAAAATGACCAGTCAGGTCAGTGCAGCACTTGCAATAATTTTCTATCATGCAAAGGAGGGTGGAGAAGTGAAATAGTGTCCCGTCTTTGACGCGCTCCACCGGATTATTTTCGCTTCGTATCCGACCGGAAGTACAGAGTGGTCCGTCTGCAAAACGCTCCGCCGAACTTTTCGCTAATCGCTACCTCCGGCTCCATCAGGTAAATAAATAAACCATAAACTACATCTCATACCAACATTTTTATTTTGTTTTATTTTATAATTTTTTTGTAATTTTTTATTTGTATTTTGTATTTTATTTTATCATGGTTGTCTCTTATCTGGGTTGGACTCTGAGTCTGTAATAAAGTTATCTATCTATCTATCTATTAAGGCAGCTAACAAGTTATACTCCGCTTAAAGCGGTAAGTCAGCTCAAATACAAACACGATGCTAATGTTAGCTTGTATTTTTTTCTTAGACAAACGACCTGAAATGGCTTCACAGTGTTCACCAGCGTCCAAGGTAAAAATGTCAGTGTAACTGAATTAAAAAGAGTGCCACAGAACTGTTACAGCATGTTGTGAAAAGGTTGCATCCCTTTTCAGATGTGAATTCAACCATGGATTGCACTTGCATTGCACTCAAATCCAACCCTTATTAACATTCTTAATCCATTTAAAGTTCTCTGTGTCTTTTAAAATGTCTTAATGTCTCTAGTTTTCAGTATTATATAATTTCTGTTTATGTTCTCTTTCATTCCATTATGAGTGAATGTCACAGTTTGAAGAATTATTGAATAGGTTAGTTAGGCAATAACAACAGAGCTAATAATTGTACACATTCTCAGTCTTAAAAATGATTTAATAATCTCTTTTTACTGATAATACTGATAAACCTGTTGTTTGTTTAGGAACTTCCTGCAGTCTGTCCAGAAAGTCTCCACTGGAGGAGCGTTTTGCTGAGGAAGAGGCACAACATAATGTCACAGCTCCATGTCCATGAAGAAACAAATGGAGAGAGGGCTGCAGATACCAGGACATCCCACCAGCTGTTCTGTCTGAAGATCCTGCTGCTGGTGGTGGAACCAGGTTAGCCCATCAGTGGGAGTTCAGTAACATGACTGCAGCATCAGACACTGGACAATATTATATGTATAATAATAATAATATATGTTGGTGAGTCCTCCATGTTGGCTCTAATCTGCCCTGTGAGAAATTCATAGTAAATGTAACAAAAAGGAAAAAGTTCATAGCATTAAATTCAAACAGAAGTTCAAATTATTTCATCCTGAAATAACTCTGGCTAACTACTGTAGCTTTTTTATAACATGGAGTTAAACTCAAAGTAGTCTCCTCAGATAAATAGTGTTACCATTATTTTTATATTAAAGTTTCTGTTAACTTATTATTTTTATATTTGATTGTTTTCTGTTCAGTGCCCTGAGACAACTTCTGTTGTGACTTGGAGCTATACAGTATAAATAAACTGAACTGAATTGAATTGACACATATTTTTTTAACCCCGCCTACAAAAAGAATCGGAATCGAGAATCGAAAAGAATCAGAATCGAAACGAAGAATCGGAATCGGAACCGGAATCGCTCAACTTCAAACGATGCCCAACCCTAGTCATGTGACAACGTAGTGATGTCATCCGGACGTTTTGAGTGTTTTCTAGTTTTGTTATTTATGTTTGTTTTTTTTCATTATTAGTATTATTTGTGTATCCTTTGAGAGTTCATTTGAGTTAGAATAAATTGTTTAGTTGTTTTGCTTGATTGGTCTCTCTGTGGGCAGAGCCTGTGGCTTTTAAAGCAGGGCGCTGCACTACAGGCAGTCAGTCGGTGGCTAGACTCCAGCCAAGTCACAGTGAAGGTGATGGACTCTTGTATTAAAGGGACTGTTTGTCTTTTTTAACCTGCCTTGGATGTCATTTTGTGTATATATTCTGCACCTACCATCTTTGTTCACCTGAAGAAGAGTGAAATAAATTCCACTAAAGTGAATTCTGGCCATGAACAGTCATCTTTGTTTGTCCAAGTCATAAGGAACCCCGTCACAGAGGCTCAAAGAGGAATAATCCAAGTCAGGTCCAAAGAGTTCACAGGGGGAGCACGGGTGGAGCGTGGAGGTAGAAGATGTCACTGAAGGTGCAGTTGAAGAGACCCACGAGGTGAAGTATTAACATCCAGGTAAGTTCAGCACGTGAAATCCACAGAGCAGCCAGGATAATCCAAGACGTGTGGCACTGGAGGACCAAGGTCTGCAGAGGCACGAGGAGAAAATTCACAAGTTAAGAATGAAAACAACTAGAATAAAAACCAAGAGGCTTAGAGCACATGTACCATAAAGTAGGTAATGCTTCAGCACTGAATGAAGCCATCCAGCAGTCTTATATAGTCTTGGTGATGATTGGTGGGAATGGCTGTCAGCTATGACTCGTCAACTCGACCTCAGGAAACAGGGATCTATGAAAGGAAGAAAAACTTGGAACCCCACAGTACCTCCCCTTCAAGAACCGCCTCTCGGCGATCTAAGGTGTTTTTCAGGATGGGACCTGAAGAAGGAGGAGATTAAGCTGGGATCAAGAATAAAAGATCAAGGAATCCATTACCTTTCTTTAGGACCATAACCCTCCCAGTCAACTAAATACTGGAAACCCTGTCCTCGACACCTAACATCCAGGATACGCCTGACCGTAAAAGCAGGATGATTGTCAATAAGACGGGGGAAGGAGGGAGGTTGGCAGGAGGGCTCAATGGACTCTCAGAGACTGGTTTTATCTGAGAAATGTGGAATGTGGGATGGATGTGCATGGAGGTTGGTAATTTTAGATGTACAGTAGATGGGTTAATTGTTATGACCACAGGAAAAGGACCAATAAAACAAGGAGCGAGTTTCCTGGGAGTGTCTTTGAGCTTAATGTCTCTGGTAAAGAGCCAAACCTTCTGGTCCACATGGTAAGTGGGAGCTAAAGAACAATGGCGGTCTGCATGTCTCTTATTTTGGTCAGTAGTCCATAGCAGGGCTGCCTTCGTCTGGCACCAAACTCTAAGGCAACAACAGAAATGGTGCTGAACAGAAGGGACAGAAATCTGGGACTCCTGGCTAGGAAAAAGTGGAGGAGCATAGCCCAAAGAGGCTTCGAAGGGAGGCAATCCAGTGGCGGAGGATGTGTGAGTATTGTGAGCATACTCTACCCAAATAAGATGTTTACTCCACGAAGATGGGTTGTCCTCAATGACATATTGCAAGGTGGCCTCCAACTCTTGGTTACATTGCTTTGATTGCCCATTAGATTGGTGATGATAACCAGATGCCAGACTAGCAGAGGCCCCTAGGGTGTTACAGAAGGCCTACCAGACCTGATAAGTGAATTGAGGCCCTCGGTCTGATACCACATCTGTAGGAATACCATGAATCCGAAAAACATGTGGGGTCAGCAGGTGAGCAGTCTCCATGGCTGAGGGTAGCTTGACAAGAGGTATACAATGAGTAGCCTTGGAAAATCTGCCAATAACTGTTAAAATAACAGTGTTTCCTTCAGAGGGGGTAGTCAAGTAATAAAGTCCAATGCTAGATGGGACCATGGACGACTGGGAGTGGGCAAGGCTAACAATCCTGCTGGAGGCTGGTTCCCACTCTTGTAACGGGCACAGGTAGGGCAAGCAGCTACAAACTCTTTAACATCCTTGTTCAGTGTAGACCACCAAAAGTGTCTCTTAACAAAGGAAAGCATGTGGTTAGTGCCCGGGTGACATGACAGTTTGTTAGAATGAATCCAGTCTAGCACTTTGGACCTAATGGCAGAGGGAACAAACCTTCTACCAGGCGGACCGGTACCTGGATTGGGTTCTGATTCTTGTGCCTCCTGGATGTCTCGTTTGATAGACCAGGTAAGGGAGCAGACCACAACAGAGGGGAGTTGGATGTTTTCTTCAGTCTTACACTCGTCAGAAGTGGAAAATTGTCTAGACAAGGCATCAGGCTTGGTGTTCTTGGATCCAGGTCTGTAGGTCAAAGACAAGTTAAATCTAGTAAAAAACAAAGACCAATGAGCCTGTCCAGGATTCAACCTCTTGAAATTCCGGATGTACCTGTATGTAAGATTTTTATGATCTGTCAACATCAGAAAACGTGTCTTGATACCTTCCAACCAGTGCATCCACTCTTCTAGTGCCAACTTTATAGCCAATAGCTCTCTGTTGCCTACATCGTAATTCTGTTCTGAAGGACTTAGACGTTGAGAGAAGAATACACATGGGTGGACCTTGTTATCCTCCTGGGACCGCTGAGAAAGAACTGCTCCCACACCCATGTTTGAAGCGTCGACCTCCAGAATTAATTGTCTCTCCGGGTCATGGTGACAAAGGATGGGGGTGGTGGAGAATAGATGTTTAAGTTCTTTAAAAGCCATCTCAGCTTCAGGAGTCCAGGAGAAGGTTCTTAATGGGGAGGTGAGTAAGTAAGAGGTACAACAATGCGACTATAATTCTTAATGAATCTTCTGTAAAAAAATAGCAAATCCTAAGAACCGTTACAACTGTTTATGGTTCTTAGGAGTAGGCCATTCCTCTATAGCCTTAGTCTTCTCAGGGTCTGTGCGAAAATGTCCACCCTCGACAATAAACCCCAGGAATGACACAGAGGTGACATGAAACTCGTACTTTTCTGCCTTTACAAAAAGCTGATTCTCAAGGAGTCTCTGAAGCACGGCACGTTCGTGATTTTCATGTTGTTTTATGTTGTAGGAGTAGATGAGTATATCATCTAAATATACAAAAACAAACTCATTCAGGAAATCTCTGAGTACGTCATTAACAAGTGCTTGGAACATAGCAGGGACATTAGTAAGACCGAAAGGTATCACTAAATATTCAAAGTGTCTGGGTGGAGTCCTGAAGGCGGTCTTCCACTCATCCCCTTCTCTAATCCTTACTAGATGATAAGCATTACGTAAATCTAATTTTGAAAATATGGTGGCTGAATGCAACTGGTCATGAATTGAATCAATGAGAGGTAACGGATACTTGTTCTTAATAGTAATCTGGTTAAGACCACAATAGTCAATGCATGGACGTAAGGTTTTATCCTTTTTAGACATAAAAAAGAAGCCTGCCCCTACAGGTGAAGTAGATGGCTGAATGATACCGGATGCCAGAGACTTTTCAATATAAATTTTCATAGTCTCTCTCTCTGGTACTGATAAGTTATACAGTCTACTGGTAGGCAGAGGAGCTCCTGAAAGTAGATTAATAGCATAGTCATATGAGCGATGTGGAGGTAAAGATAAAGCCTTCATTTTATTGAATACAGCACTTAAATCATGATATACAGAAGGTATTTTACTTAGATCAACATTTTGTGACTGAAGACGACTTGCAGAAGTCTTAGGCACAGCAGAGCGAAGACAGTTCTTAAGACAGTATGTACTCCATTTATCTACCCTCTTTTCAAACCAGTTTAAGAAAGGATTATGTCTCTCCAACCAGGGAAAACCTATCAGGATTTGTATAACGTTGACCCCCAACTGGCAGACCAAAGAAGTAAGGACACGAGACAGGATAAAAAAGTAAGTGATAATTTATTTACAGGTGCAGATTAAAAACTCGAGCAACTGGAAAGGAAGAAGGGGAGATGGTGAGTATTTATAACCTCATGGCAGGTTTGTTGTTTGTTGAAGGAGACATTGAGAAGGAGGAGAGAGAGGATCCTGGGTGAGAGGATAATCCAGTGGAGTGAAGACCGGTGGAGAGAGGAGCAGGTTGACCCAGACTGAGAGATGGATGAAGTAGCTGGTGATGGGACACTGTGAATCCATAGGAGCATAATCCAGTGGAGAGAGAGGCCCTGGAGAAGACCTGATGAGCCAAGCCGTGGAAGGTCCAATGGCAGAAGATGTCCCATCACTGGAGAGGTGTCTGGCAGCTGCTTAAGTAGAAGCTCTCCTCAGAGCTGCAGCAGGTGAGTCGTGTTGGGCAATGAGCTATGGAGTTAAATTGATAGACAAACAGAAAAACCTAGGAAACCCACAAATCCCAATATCAATTGAGTAGTGGAAGAGTCAAAAATGAAGAATTCACCTCTCTCGTGGTGATTTCCAGAGGTGATGAAGTGAAGTCCCTGGACCTTCAGATGAACCTTGGTGAAAATATGTCAAGTGAGACCGGCTACAGTCAGAGTGTTTTGGAGGGTATGGGTAGGAATGGATAGTTGTTCTATCAATTCGCTGCTGATAAGATTTTGCTCCGTTCCAGAGTCCACGAGGGCTGCAACAGATAACTTCATGTTATTATTCACAATAATAGTAGGCAAAGTTGATTGTGAGACAGGAGAACAAGAGAATTTACCCACCAATATCTCCTGTTTTATTGATAGGATGATTCGTTTCCCTGTAAAGGGCATTGAGCAATGTAATGGTCACCCTTACTACAATAAATACACCTCCCAGTTCTAAAACGCTCTTGTCTCACCTTCGGTGACAGCCGAGTGTGGCCTATCTGCATAGGTTCCTATTCCTCTTTGGAGTTTGGTTTGAGTTTACTCTGAAAATTCGGAGTCGGGCGGAAACCAGAAGTGGTTGGATGCTAGCTTTTGTAGTCCCTCTCCTTGCCTCTTTCATTAAAGTGATTATCAACTCTAATAGCCAAGGTGACCAGTTCCTCAAGAGAGTTGGGTTCATCTCTCAGAGCGAGTTGATCTTTAACTCTATTCGATAAATAATTTAAGAAAGTACCTCTGATAGCGAGATCGTCCCAGCCCGTCTTCGCCGCCATGATGCGGAAAGGTAGTGCGTGCTCTGACACCGGCCTCCTTCCTTGTCGGAGGTTCAACAGATGTTTTACGGCCTCCTCCTGCTGCAATGGGTGGTCGAATATCAGCGAGAAGTCTTTGAGGAAATCAGAAAAGGTTAGTGACTCGAGAGAACATGAAGATAGGTGCACATTAGCCCAACTAAGAGTGACACCCTTTAAGTGACTGATAACAAATGTGATCTTAGCAGCGTCTGTGGAGTAAGTACGGGGGGCTCTAGAAAAGGCCAGGCGGCATTGAAGAATAAATCCACCATAGTGATCAGGGTTACCACTAAAAACTCTGAAGGTCTGAAAACAGGTTCATTTGAAGATGTTGTTAATCCAGATGTAGTATTTACAAGGGGGTTCTCAGGTTGGATAGCCTGTTGGACAGGAAGAAGTTGTGAGAGTTTTTGATTAGCATCAAACATCATACTTCCACGTTCTCTTAGATTGGATTGTTAGTTTGTTGTTGGGTCTCTATTTGTTGTAGTGTGGACTCCAATCTATCAATTTGTGTGATTTGTAGATCCAAGGCATTCTGAGAGTGTTCTGCCTCAGTCGCATTCTGAGTCTGCTTGTTTGGCTGAAGCATTTCTGTTGGGATATTAGGTAGTAACCCAGAGGAACGGACTGAAGGATAACAGACTCAGAAGTAAGATAAAACAATAATTTATTTACAGTAGCAATGGTCAGTCTTATCCACAGGAGACACTCACAGAAGATGTAGTGAGAGGAGGTAAGGAGGCTCAGAGAGGAATAATCCAAGTCAGGTCCAAATAGTTCACATGGGGAGCACGTGTGGAGCGTGGAGGTAGAAGATGTCACTGGAGGTACAGTTGAAGAGACCCACGAGGTGAAGTATTAACATCCAGGTAAGTTCAGCACGTGAGATCCACAGAGCAGCCAGGATAATCCAAGACGTGTGGCACTGGAGGACCAAGGTCTGCAGGGTATGAAGAGAAAATTCACAAGGTAAGAATGAAAACTACTAGGATAAACACCAAGAGGCTGAGAGCACATGTACCATAAAGTAGGTAATGCTTCAGCATTGAATGAAGCCAACCAGCAGTCGTATATAGTCCTGGTGATGATTGGTGGGAATGGTTGTCAGCTGTGACTCGTTACCGCAACCTCAGGAAACGGATTTGTGAAAGGAAGAAAAACTGGAAATCCCACACTCACCCTTGACTCAAAGAGAGCAATCCACCTTTTCCAACAGAGGACCATGGCCTCATATTTTGAAGTGCTGATCCTCATCCCAGCCGCTTCACACTTGGCTGCGGACCATTCCAGTGAGAGCTGGAGATCATGGCATGACAACGCCAACAGGACAATGTCATCTGCAAAGAGCAAAGATGGAATCCTGAGGCCACCAAACTGAAATCCCTCCGTCCCCCGGTTGCACTGAGAAATTCAGTCCATAAAAGTTAAGGACAGCCTTTGTGACAATGTGCAGCCCTGGCAGAGTCCAACTCCCACCCTGAAGGGGTACAACTTACTACTGGCAATACAAACTAAACTGTTGCACTGTTTGTCTATTGACCGATTAGCCCGTAGCAACGAGCCTCCAGTCCCATACTCACGGAACGCCCCAAATAGTGTACCTCGAGGAACACAATTGAAAGCTTTCTCAAAGTCCACAAAACACATATCTGCATAGGCAAGCTCCCATAACCCCTTCAGGACCCTAGTCAGAGTGAAAAGCTGATCCAGTGTTCTACGACCAGGCCAGTGCACGCATTGTTCTTCCTGGAATTGAGGATTCACCATCTGACTCACTTCTCCAGTATACCTGAATTAACCTTACCAGGGGGGTTAAAGAGAGGTATGCCTCTATAATTGGAGCCTATCCTCTGGTCTCCATTTTTGAAGAAGTGAACCACCAACCCAGTATGCCAATCCAGTGGCCTTGCCCCCGATTTCCACATAATGTTGCAAAGGCATTTCAACCAAAACAACCCAACAGCATCCAGAACCTTAAGGAAATCAGGGTGAATCTCATCCACCCCCAGAGCCCTGCTGCCACATAGCTTTTTAACTATGTCTGCAACCTCATCCACGGTTATGGACAGACAAACCCCTAAGTCTCCCAACTCAGCTTCCTCAATGAAAGATGTGCTGGTAGGATTGAGAAAGTTCAAAAAGTATTCTTTCCACCTCCCCATGGCATTACTGGTTGAAGTCAACAGCAACCCACCTTCACTGAACACAGTGTTAGTAAAGTGCTGCTTTCCCCTCCTTTTGCCACCTGATGGTTTGAGAGAATCTTATTGGAGCCAAACAAGGGTCTTTATCCAAGGCATCACTGAACTCCTCCCAAGACCTGTCAGGGAGTCTCCCGCCCTCACACAGTGATAGCTGGATATGGGTACCAGTGACCCCCACAACCCAAAAAGGAAGGAGCAGGTAAAGATAATAAATGCATGTATGTATAGATGGATAGATTTATTTACATGATTAGTTTTTTTGTTTGTTCGTTTATTTGTTTTTTATTTTTGGGCAATTCCATTTTCTGATTTGATTTTCATGTTTACTGATGTGGACATAGCAAGCTGAAGCAGCACAGTGCACCCACTAATGACGTCCTGCTTGGGGTGAAGCTAACGAGAGTCACCTGTGGAACGTCTGGTGCAACAGCATGCATGAACGTGAAACAGCTTTGTCATACTGAGTGTTCACTTGTGCATATTACAAAAAAATTAGCTCATCTGAATTAAAACATTTTTGTCAGACGAGATGAGACTCTGCAGCAATGTCTGGCTGAGAGAAGGTTCTGCTTAAGGGTTTCTTTGTTGTTCGCACCATATGCGGTACATGTGGTGAAAGAAAATTGTATACACAGGGTCCCAGTTACATCCAACAAAAGTATAAATCGTAAAGAAAAACAGTATAAGATCTAAGATATGAACTAAGTAATACGTAAAACTAAGAATATGCTAAGCATTAATAGTGCAAAAACTATACGCCGTACAACAGCAACACGAACAAGAGTCTGTGTGAGCAGATGAGTACGAATGAATACAGCAGCATGAAATAAAATGCTTCTAGGGTGAGTTGAAGCAACCTGTCAATAACTTTTACAGAGTCCCTCAAACATGAAAGTAGATCACCACCTTGATACCTAAATTTGTAATTTGTATTCCACAAGGCTCGTGTGCCACTGCGAACCGCTCCAGCCATTTGAAGCTACCGGGAGTGGTGCAGAGCATTGTCGGAACAAGGGCAAGGGGGTTTTCAGAATAAAAGTTTAGACCGGATATTTATATTTTGACATTTCAAAAGTATTAGTAACGTTTGAAGCCACCAGTTTGAAGTTTTGAGAGCAATAAAAAGCAAAACCTTTATTAAACAATGATTATTGGTGCCATTACTTTACATAAATTTTTTTTCAATCACAAATTGTAAAAAACAACAACAACAACAACAACAACAAAACACTTTATTTAAAACATTCATATTTACACAAGTCACTTAAAGCCTAAATAACGTTCATATTTTGTCCAATTTACTTTGGAAGTATTAACTAAATATAAAATAACTTCCAAAAAAGCTAAGTCTGGTCCTCTGGACATTCAAAAAACAAAACAAAACAAAGCAAAAAAAACTGTAGAAATGTTTCGTCTTTCGTCCGAAAGACTTCCTCAGTCTGAGAAGCTGAGTTCAGCTCAGTCTTATAAATAGCACCCTCCCACAGTGGATCAACCAGTTGGCTGATGACAGCCGAAACCAGCTGCTCACATGATCAAGGAGGACCATCAGCCTGACGATGGATCGTTAACACCCTGATGGTTGTTTGCTATTCACAGAGGGCTGTTTTGATTTTTTGAATGTCCAGAGGACCAGACTTAGCTTTTTTGGATTTTTCTACCTGGATTATTGAGCATGCATCAGGGTATAAAATAACTTATAATAATAAATATGATAATATGTGTGTGTGTTTGT
>JBBPBX010003784.1:32906-46620 GCA_038048925.1 Garcialebias charrua | reverse complement strand
ATATATATATATATATATATATATATATATATATATATATATATATATATATATATATATATATATATATATATATATATATATATATACATATATTTATCTTTTGGAAACCTTTAAAACAAAAACGTGATATCTGGGAGTGTGTACACAAAAACATTGTCTGAATGAGGTCCATGTTATTTTATTCATATACTGTGATTTAGTGAGTTTATTGAAGTTATTTTGTACTGACTGAACTGCACATAACTGTTATAACAAAGCAAAAATAAAAAGGCAACAGTTGAAACTAAGGAGCCTTGTTGCCTTCTTAAGCTGAGCATTCAGAAAAAATGTTACACTCACTATTATTGATCTTATTTCAAAGAAGTGGTGAGGCATTTTCTGTTAGTTTGTATGTAGCAAAGTACAAGGGTGACAGCGCCAAGATGGCTGCCCTAAATCCTGCGCCGGAGCGGGCTATGCTTGGTCTACTATATATAATGTCTATGCCTGCCGGTACAAGATCTAGGAACTCTTTTGGTTTGACAGGATGCGTTCCGGTGACTGTTTGCATGGATCCGGTAACTATCAGTCCTAATAATAATAAATTTGTGTTGGATATGTAAAATGAAAATAATTACACAAACACTAATTTTGAGCATCCTAATATCACATCACAGCTGTCGCCTCACATTTCCCCTTCTACTCATGAAAAATCTTTGCCACTAAAAGTTCAAAGTCATGGGCAATTTTATTAAAAAACATAAAAATACAATGAAATGTTTTGTGCTACACATAAGTTCCTGCACTTTTATGAACAATCTGATGTGTGAATCACTGCGGGAGTTATCTGATCTTTCACTGAACTGCAAAAAGGAGACGATGATCTTGCCTAAAGCTGTTTGTCGTGCAGTCTGAGTATTTGAAGCGATGTTGGAGCGACCAGGACGTTTCTCTGAATTGAGCAGGACGATTGAGAGTAAATTTTCTAAGCCAGTGACAAAATGATAAATATTAGAATATTATGCAGTTTTTTCTATATGTCGCCAAAACTTAGAGCAGCGATTGTTGTCCCACCTTGCGGAGCAGGGAGAATGAGGAGGTGCACCTCACCGCGGTGTGGGATATACTAAAAAAACTAGTAAGGTAAGGAATGATCCTGCACTGAAGACGCTTATAAATCACACATAAAGCATTTAAAATTTAATTATAAATATGACCTGGCTTCAGTGGTGATTTTAGCCTCTATTTGGGGGTGCTCACCCCTAAATTTCTATTAATCACCCCCTGAAATATAAAGAAACCATCGTTAGGATTCTGTAAAGAAACAGTTCTCATACCTTAGATTCACCAAAATATTGAATAAATATGGAATAAATGATCTTAAATGGGCCAGTCAAATCTATGATATTCTGCAGAAGTTGCACCACCTGTCAAACAATTTGGCATGTCAATAACTGACCAAATTTTTTTTTCTTATGTATCACCTCCAAGCAAGTAAGTCAATTCCTATAAATTTACGGGGCGGCCGTGGCGTAGTGGTAATGGTAGTCGTCCCCCGATCGGAAGGTTGGCGGTTCGAATCCCGGTTCCCCACACCATGTGTCGTTGTGTCCTTGGGCAAGACACTTAACCCCGAGTTGCTCCCGGTAGGACTGGAAAGCACCTTGCAGTCTGCCGCTACCGGTGTATGAATGTGTGTAGCATTCAATGTGTGTAGTACTTTGAGATTTTCACTAATGAAAAGTGCGTTATAAATTGAACTCATTATTATTATTATTAAATATTTGGGTATCCTGGTCGATTCGCATCTCTCTTTTAAACCCCACGTGGAAAACCTAGTAAAGAAATAGAAAGTTAAACTGGGATTCTTTTTCTGAAACAGATCATGTGTAACATTGAATGCTAGGAAATGCCTTGTGTCTGTGACTTTCCTTCCCTCCAATGATTACGGTGACATTATCTACATGAATGCTCCTACAAGCACCCTGCAGATGTTGGATGTTGTCTATCATGGTGCACTAAGATTCATAACTGTCTGTGATTAATGGCCCTCATGCACGAAAATGTTCTTATTCTTATCCTAAATTTCTCCTACTTTTGTTCGTACGAAGCGTTCGTACGAACATGCCACGTCAGATCCAACAAAGTCTTCTATCCTCAAGAAAAGCGTGTAAACGGGCTGCTTAAAGGTGATGAATTCCACCTGTTCTACTCACCTGCGCGTGCTCGCGTGAAGGTAATTTACATAATTTCCACCCCTCAAAACACCATATAAGGCCACGCTTCCTGCCTTCTGACAGCAGGAAGTGTCCATTCATTCAAACTCATGAAGTAAAATGAGGAACTTCACGCGTTCGGAGATCTGCTCTCAGTCGCGCTGTGGCTACCCCCCCCCCTGCAGGTGTCGGATGGTCAAATATCTTTAATGTTAGTGTAAAGTTTGTAAACAACTGTGTAGTTTCACTTATTCAGAAGAGCTGTGGCGCACCGCTGCCCCCCCCCCCCCGCAAGTGTCGGATGGTCAAATATCTCTAATTTCAGTGTACTGTGTTACATTATAGTTTCACTTATTCAGAAGAGCTGTAGCGCACCGCTACCCCCCCACCCCCCGCAAGTGTCGGATGTGTTTTTGAACAGAGGCATTTTAAAATGTCTCGAAACTACAGTTAACCTCATATTAATATTGTAGTGCATATGTTGTGTCTCCCGTGGGTCGTACAGTATCAGAAATCAAGAATAAATGGTTTGATCTGAAAATGGCTTCAAACAAACGTCTCGCCGCAGCACGACAGGTGGACAGTCTGCGAGATGGAGCAGACTTACTGCAAGACGCGCGATGATCCACACTCAGATGACAGTGCGCCCGCAGTCAACAGGCAGCTTAAATAAAAAATGACATGAAACGAATGAATAAGCTGGTTTCGCTTTGTTCTCCCCTCTCTCTGCGGTGCTGTGTGTGTGTGTGTGTGTGTGTGTGTGTCTGCTCGACAGTCGCGCGGCGTGGGGGGGGGCATGCCGACACTGGCGCGGGGGGACCCCGTGCCCACTGTTGGCACGGGGTGGGGGGGCGTGTGCCACACCACGCGCGGGGGCGCACGGTGGTCGAGTGGGGCGCGGGGGGGGGGGTTTGAAGCCGCTTTCTTTTAATTTAACAAATTTGTGTCGTTGCATTTAATTCTTTTTAAACTCAGAATATTTTCTAAATAACGAAATATAAGTGATTAGTGATGGAAATCCATCTGGATAACGGCGGACCGACTGCTCGTAAAATATACGACAGGTCCAGACCACACGTACATTTTGTTCGTATCTGAAAAAAATCTTAGGATACGAAAACATTGTTGGATGCCACAAATGATCCTTAATCGCTCGTACGCACAGGATAAGCACATATCTGTGCGTACGAACGGTTTGTGCATGAGGCCCAATGTACCCACCACTGCACCCTGTATTCACTGGTTAATTGGACATCATTAACTTCACGCAGACTCTTCCACTGGTACATTTTCATCTTTAAATCACTTCTTGGTCTGCTGCCCTCATACATCTCCTCCTACATGTCCTTGTGTGTGTGCAGTTACAGCGTGCACTCTTACCCCGGAATTACACCACATGCGTTACGGCTCCGCCCCGCTCCGGTCCGACCTCCGCAGCAAATACGCACCCATTATAATCAATGACAGAATTTACACTGGCTCCGCACGGCGGCGGCGAGCTGCGGAGAGCGGACGGCAGTCCGTCAAAATTAGAAAATTTTCTATTTCTGCCGGATGACGGAGCTGTGCCGGAGTCAACTTTTGAAGATTACGTCGCACCAACAGGAAAAGGAACGAGCACAACTTCCGTATTTACAAAATAAAATCACCACGGGCGGACTAATCCTAGCTCTATACGGATTTATTTGTACAAAAATGCTGTCAAACTATCAATTATGACTATTCTATGACTAAACTATTATATTTATGACTATGACTACACCTAATAACGCAATACAAAAATAAATAAATAAAAAAGTATTTTATTCTGAAATGTAAACATCACTTCCTGTTGCTCAAACCATGTAGCTCATTTACGAGAGAAGATCAAGGCAGCAGTCTCTCTACAGTTGTTCTCCTTCTTTCCACCGAATGAATTGTTTTGTTCTGACTTACTTATTTATCACTTGATTTATCGCGCGATCTCGCACGTGTCTTGGAGCGGCGCATCCAGGCGGACCTGAGCGGAGCGGAGGCAGTGGGAATTGGACTCGTTCAGCTGCGACCTGCGGACCGGAGCGGGGCGGAGCCGCGTGCAGTGTAAAGCCGGGGTTAGGACATGATTACCTGCAGTGTTCTGTCAGTGAGGACTGAACTTAGAAAAAGGGTCCTTCTCCTATTCCGCTCCTGCTTCCTGGAATATCTTACAAAAAAATCTGAAGCTCTCGGACTTGACCTCTCTAAATGGTTTTAAGAATCTGTTGGAATCCTGGCAAGAACCAATGCAGACATGTTCCTGTTTTTGATTTTATACATCTACCTTATAATGTTTTGCTAGTTTTTGATACCTTGTTAAAAAATATATAAAAATAAAAATTATGTATTTCTCTCTCATGTTTTTCTATGGTCTATTGTTTTAGGAAATTCTACCATTGCTGTTCATCATTCTTTAGTTTGTAGCAGGTCGCTTTTGTAAATGAGCCCACGAGCCTCAATGAGATTTACCTGACTAAATAAAGGTTGAATGAATGAAAAGTGCCTGGAGGTGACACTTAAGTGCGGTCCTGGCACGGAGTGGCCACTTGGGAGGGTCTGGAGATTTCCCGGTGGGCCGTTCTGATTTGTGGGCTGCAGTGCCGGCGCTCACACTTTTTTTCATTTTTTAGAACTTTTCATAACAACATATAAACACTGAACATGCTTCTGCTGCTCCTGGGCCACCCCACCTCCACCCCAGGGCCGGTTGAAGCTCTCGTTTTATTTATTTATTTTTTCTTCACACAAGCCGCCTCTGCATTGCGACCTGTCAATAAATCCAGTAGGCATGTCAGCAAATTACCGGTCGGTAACCTCAATTCGTCCCGAAGGTAAACACCCCTAACCTGAGGCTGCAGCCAAGACGCTTTGCAGTCAGAGGGGTTTGTGAAAATCACCAGAACAAAATGGTTAAACGGTGTCAGTGGAGAACAGGCAATCCAGACACGTGTTACCCTGAGCGTTTAAAGGGTGGGATAAAGTTTATTTATTTTCAAAAATGTAACAGAGTTTGGAAAACATGTAAAAAGCCGGGGACCGACCCCACCAGCTGATCGCAAATTATAAACAGGAAGTAGCAACCACATGTTCATCTCTACGAAAGTAACTGCAGCTAAATCCTCGAGAAAAAAAAATCATAATCACGTTGTATGCTTAATGTTTAAATTAAAGGTTATTGCTTAATTCAGGTTATGTTTATCATATGCAGGTTAACACAGGGTTAACAGTACAATAAAATATTCAGGATGAGAAGAACTGATTTAACTTGCTAAAAACAAAGAACAAACAAACGAGAAATACTACAGCATTCAATAAGGATACAAAATAAAGCACCAAAAATTGAAAAAGTCAATACAATATTTACAAGGTCATAAAAAAAATAGTGAACCACATGGTAGAATATAACGGTACAAGTATGAATTTGTATGAATACGTTTTTCAAGGTAGTAATATAAGCTTAAATTCACATGATGTATACTGCACAAAACTAACAAACTACACAGGTTGTGACAGGTTATTGCACAGGTAGTGAGTAATATTGAGATGAATTATGATGTTAAGGTAGATACTTACATGATACAGCCACATAATGCATTTGCAATAAAAATATTAGGTGTCACAAGCTAATATTAGTCATATTAGTTGTCAAAGATGTGGCTTGGTGCAATGTTGTTAAATGTTGTCCAGTTGTTCAGTGTTATTTGCTGAGAGTTCAGTAATCTGACAGCCTGTGGATAATAGTGGTCTTTGAGTCTTTTTGTGCATGATGGCAGACTCCTATATCATCTACCTGAGAGTAGTTGATGGAAGAGTCCTTTTGCTGGGTGGGTGTGGTCCTTAATGATGCTGTGTGCTTTACACAGACATCAGCTGGTCAGTCATTTCTCCTCATCTCTGTAGGCACTCTCATTGTTGGTGAACAGGCCCAAGATGGTGGTGTCATCAGCATACTTGAGGATAATAATAATAATAATAATAATAATAATGTCACATTTTTGTCATCTGTGTATGTTCCCATACAAGACGAAATTTGACTCTGCATTTAACCCAATCACCACCGTTAGAGCTATGCTTGGGAGAACACTCATGTAAATAAAGAGTACAAGAGTGGACTGAGGACACAGCCTTGAGGTATACCGGTGCTGAGGACTAGTGTGGATAAGAGGTGATGCTGATTCTCACTGCCTGTGGTCTGTTGGTAAGAAAGTCCAGTATCCAGCAACGGATGAACTTCTCCAGGCCCAGTGTGGTGAGCTTGGAAACCAGTTTGGAGGGGATTATGGTGTTGAATGCTGAGTTGTAGTCGTTGATGAGCATTCTCACATTGGTGTTTACCTTCTCCAGATGGTTGAGAGAGGTGATTAAAGCTAGTCGTGCTTTGTTTTGTGTGTTTTATTTGGAGATATATGTGGTTACCTGGTTGCATAAATTCAGTCTTTGTTAAAACTAAACTGATTTTGTACAAAGTGTTTGATTGTGTATGTAAAACACACTTTTACATATTGAATTTCACTGTGAGTTCTTACCCTGTGTCGCTCTGTGACATGAAACTTCTAGCCACTTTGTTATATGTTCCTGAACTCCTCTGTGAAACCCTGGAAATCTTCTTGTGGCCTCTTCAGTTGTTCTCCTTGTCTTCCAACCACACATCTGCCAGAAACTACATACAACCCTGGACGTCTCCTTGCCTGCACAGGATACATTGGAACCTCTACTCCTTGACAACCCAGTCTTCTACCTGTAATACCAAAATATAATCTACTCTTGAATTACTCCTACCTGATCCTTCTCTTTGCTCTTCAGGGTTCCTGATATTTCCTGAGCAGTTGTTCACTATAAATAAATTCACTAATTTTTTACACAGTCTTGAAGTCTGTTCATTTTCAGTCCTTGTCTCTGGGTATTCAGTTAATGATAACACTGTGGGATTTAGAATGGCGGACACGTTTTTCCTGTAGTGCTTCAAGTCAACACTACTGAATTAAACTCAGTGCCTCTTATGGTTCTGTAATGTCAGCTTCATTTGAAATAAGGAGCCAACCCAGTGGAGGTGCCGAGGTCCAAACGGAGGCTCAGAGGGGACAGAGCTTTTTTCTGTTGCTGCTCCAAAACTGTGGAACGATCTCCCTCTTCCCGTCAGACAAGCTCCTTCACTGTCCAGTTTTAAAACTCTTTTAAAAACACATTTTTACTCACTGGCTTTTAGCACAGACTGATTTTGTTCTGCACTGTTTTTATTGTTTTTATTGATCTTAATGTTTTAACAACTGTTTTATTTTTATGTGTTTAAATGTTCTTGATTTTATGTACAGCACTTTGTTGCAGCTGTGGTTGTTTTAAAGGGCTCTATAAATAAAGTATTATTATTATTATTATTATTATTATTATTATTTATAAAATCTTGGAAAATAGTTCATTTATAAAATCTTGGATCATTGCAAGATGTGGCTGACTCATTTTGTAATTTATAAATGGGTATAAAAAAGGGATTGTCTTTATGGCCATATAGTGGAACTGTTTGGTGAAGAATACTTTGGATTCTATGCTATTTGTTGCTAGTGTTGCTTTACATTAGTTCTCAAACTCCAGCTTTGGCAGCATTGGATATTTGTTGATGTGTTCTATTGTAATGTAAGGTCAGCTAAATGACCTGGACAGCCTCAACTGTGGTGTCAGACTGCAAGTTTGCATTTAGACGGTGCCACTCTACCAGGACAGAAGCTGCTTGGTCAACCTTGAAAGCATGTGTGTATGATCCAATCTGCTGAGGCTGCACTGATGAGAAAAACTCATCACTGGAAAAAAAAGAACTCATTCAAGAACCAGGGTTGTTGAAGGTTGGAGCATGAAGTGGTTGAAACTCGTGCAGTAATAAAACTAACACTGCAGGCTGCTACAGCAAAGTGGTATAATGTCATGCTGGGTGCTTGCATTTAATCTATCTTCAATGCATCCTTTCTTCTCCGCCCTCTGCCTCGATGTCCATCACTCAGTAGTTTTTGTGGGTGGTCTGGCCTCATGTAGTCACAGAAAAAAGCATCCTGTCCTCTGGGATCAACGTGTAATCCCCTTCAGCATTGATTAGCAGTGTGTTACACTGACATGGACAGAGACAAATAGAGTTTCCTAGATCTGTCTGCCCAATAACACCCCGTGACAAACAAAGAAAAGACAGGAAACCAAACAAGCAGAATATGTTCCGACATCACAGCAGCTCATGTCAGAAGGAGACGTTCACACAATGAGGAAATAAGGAGCCAACCCAGTGAGGCCTCATTGAATATTGCTTTGACCCTCTCGGTTGGTCCCTAAAATTGTTTTTCAATTAATCTCAGCCACTTTGCAGAGAACGACACTGACAAATGGCGAGGTGTTTCTCTGGGTTCATGGCAGTGTGAGGAAAATAGTGCTTACTGGTGGAGAAAAGTGAATCTTGGGGGCAAATGACACACACCTCCGAGCAGAGGCAGTGAGGCAAATTTTGAAGTGCTGATCTATTCAAAGTGCAAGGAACCAGGAAAAAGGGCCAGTGTGTCTCTTCTTGTCTAAGTGGATACTATCCCACTACGTCAAGGGAGTTTTTGGGATGATTAAAAGTAATAATTAAAATATATATATATATATATATATATTGTTATCAAAGCAAAAAGCATTTTAAAGTTACATTTTGTCTCAAGCTGTTCAAACTCTTGAATTCCTGTGCTCATACTGATGTAAAGCTACACAGATAAGTATGATACTGCAGATTAAATATGACTTATATTACATTTTTATATGAATAAATAAAAATAAAATATAACAAAGTATAATTCAGTCTTTAACAGTGTTACAAAATGATTAAATTGAAATCTGATTGCACACATTGTGAGTGATGCAATACAATACAAGGCAAAAATAGTCAGTCAGAGTCAGAGTTACTTTATTGTCATTCGCTCCACATGTGGTACATGTGGTGGAGCGAAAATATGTACACAGGGTCCTAGTTACAATTCAATTCAATTCAATTCAATTTAAAAATACTTTCTTAATCCCAAAGGGAAATTAATTGTTGCTGTAGCTCATCTTGGTTTAATTATAGTTGTTCTATATATATCTAGATTAAATACATCACTGCTTCAAGAAGAAGAATTTTTGCAATATTTAAAAAAAGAATGGGCATCGTATTTAGAGTTTAATGACTTGCCAGGAACTTCAGCATGTACACTTTGGGAGGCTGGGAAAACAGTCATGAGAGGTAAAATAATATCCTATTCAACAAATAAAAAGAAAAAAGAAAATAAACGTATTGAGGAATTAGAGAAATCCATTAAACTATTAGAAGGTCTACAAGGAGAGGAAACACAGCAAAAGCTACGCAAATTAAAATTAGAACTAAATGAATATATTGATAAGAAAAATAAATTCTTGATACAAAGACTTAGATTAGATAATTTTGAGTACGGTAATAAATCAGGTAGCTTTTTAGCTAATCAACTCAAATTAAACAAAGAAAAAACATCTATTTATGGTATTAAAGATAAAGATGGAAATATAATTCATGATGAGGGAAAAGTAAACAATATTTTTAAAGATTTCTATAAAACTCTATACACTCCACAAATAAATCCATCTAATAAGGATATTAATGAATTCTTGGAGAAAGTAACACTTCCAAAACTAGATATTAGTCAATCATCAAAACTAGACTCACCATTAACATCAGATGAGCTCCATGAAGCAATTAAAAGCATGCCTAATAAGAAATCTCCAGGTCCTGATGGATATCCAGTAGAATTCTATAAAAAATTCTGGGATATACTGGAACCGATATTTTATAGAGTGCTACTTGAGTCAGAAGAAAATGGCAGGCTACCAACACATATGAATTCAGCCAACATTAGTCTCTTATTAAAACCAGGCAAAGACCCAGTATTACCTACCAGTTATCGTCCAATCTCTCTTATTAATGTTGATGTTAAAATAATTTGTAAAGTCTTATCTAAAAGACTAGAGAAGATAACTCCTGTTATTATACATCCAGACCAAACCGGATTCATAAAAGGAAGACACTCAAACTCAAATACACGCAGATTATATAATATAATAGAGTATTCATATTTTAAAAATATTGAAACAGCTATTTTTTCATTAGATGCTGAAAAAGCATTTGATAGAGTTAATTGGAATTTCTTATTTGCTACCTTAAATAAATTTGGATTTGGGAATTACTTCATTAATTGGTTAAAAATATTATATAGTTCACCAACAGCGTGCGTCAGGACAAATAATCAATTATCTTCAAGCTTCTGTTTACAGAGGGGAACCAGGCAAGGTTGCCCACTTTCACCAGCATTATTTGCTATTTTTATTGAACCTTTAGCAGCAGCAATAAGGCAAAGTGCTGATATTAAAGGCATAAAGGGTAGAAACATAGAACATAAAATTAGTCTTTATGCTGACGATGTTTTGCTTTTTCTTGAGAACTCAGGAAACTCAATATCTAATGTTATCAAATTAATAAACTCGTTTTCAAAAGTTTCTGATTATTCTATAAACTGGACAAAGTCTACAGTTCTTCCAATAAATTGCGTGTTTAATAATTCTCTTAATGAAAAACTACAATCAGGTAACATTAAATATTTAGGTGTTAATATCTCTCCTAAATTGGAAGATTTAATAAAATTAAATCATATCCCACTATTAAAGAAAATTGAAGACGATCTTACTAGATGGAGATCTCTACCCATATCACTTATGGGAAGAGTTGCCTCAGTAAAAATGATGGTGCTGCCGAGAATAAATTATTTATTCTCAATGATTCCAAATAAACCTTCAACTGAATGGTTTAAGTCACTAGACTCTTCTATATCTAAATTCCTTTGGAAAAATAAAACTCCACGTATTAGTTTAAAAACATTACAGAAATCTAAAGATACCGGAGGATTAGAACTTCCAAACTTTTATTACTACTATTTAGCCAACAGGTTAAAATATATATCAAAGTGGTTAAAACCGAATGCACTAGATGAAACTTGGATAGATATAGAACAAACTTTATGTAATGATATTAGGATTTCAGATCTACCATTTATCAGTACAGTTTTAAAAAGACATGTCTGCTTTAAGAGCATCAATATTAGCTCATCTCTGATGGCATGGTGGGAGTATCTGAAAATGACAAAGTCTTCACTTCTCCCATGTAGACATACACCTCTCTGGAACAATCCTGACATTCAACAAGAAAATAATATGTTAAATTTCCCAGGTTGGAGAATGAAAGGAATTGATTGTCTGGAACACATATTTGAGGGCATAGACTTTATTCCATTTAATAAATTAATAATACAATATGACATTGATAATAAATATTTCCTACAATACCAACAAATTAAGTCAATTGTAAAAAAGAAATTTAAGCTTAATAAAACATTGTTGGAAACACCAACATGTGTGTTAGAGTTTATTAATTTTCAACCACCCAAATTATTATCTAAAATATACAAAAAATTGTCTAGAATCGATGACTCGATAGCACTACCTGTTGAAAAATGGGAGTCAGATTTATCAATCAACTTTGAACAAAAAATTTGGTCTCAGGTATGTTCAAATACTTTTAAATTGACTAGAATCTCCAATTTACAATTAATACAATATAAGGTTCTCTATAGAGTACATTATACAGGTCAGCGAATGTTTAAGATGGGTTTTACACCATCTAGCAACTGCTCACAGTGCATAAGTAATATACCCGATGATTATATTCACGCACTCTGGTTCTGTCCACCCGTTCAGAGGTTCTGGGTACAGGTATGTGAAGACTTGTCTAAATGTTTGAAATTTAATATCCCACTCTCTCCATCTGTTTGCTTATTGGGTATCTTTGATGATGTTATACTAGAAAAAAATGCATCCAATATGCTTTTCACTGCCTTATGCATCGCAAAGAAAACCATACTCGTAAATTGGAAAAATAAAAATAATCTTAGCATTAATCAGTATAAAAATCTTCTGTTAGATCATATTAGTCTTGAAACAGCATCTGCCGACACATCGGATCAATCTATTTGGCATTCTTTGATCGGCTCCGTTACGTAGTGAGGGTGGGGGGTCTGGGATCTGGCCTTGTGGGGCATTGGGGCTGGTGGGGGGAGGTTGGGGTTTGGGCGCCGGGGGGTTGGGGCTGCTTGGGCGGGGAGGACCCTGCCTTCGACCTGGGGAGGACCGGGGGGTTCTGGGGGATGTCTGCTGGGGGCTGCATGCGGGCCCTCGGGTGGTCGGTGGCGGCGGTCATGGGTCACCGATCGGTGACCCGGCTGTGCTGGGGTGGTTTCGGGGCGGGCGCCGGGAGCTTGGGACTCTGGGGGCGTGTCGTCCCCGGGATTGGACCTGGTGGGGATCGGGGGTCTTGGGCTCTGGCGGGCGGGTCGCCGGGCCATGGGCTGGCTGGCGCTCTGGTGCCCGACTCTGGCCGGGGGCCCTCGGCTCGCTGGTGGGTTGGGGGTTCATGTGCTGGGGGGTTGGGTGTCTGGGGGCGTGACTGGTGACCAATGGGAGGGGGCGGGTAAACCCAGCCTGGGTGTCTAATGTGTTATGTGTTCTGAAAGTTGTTAATATGAAGGGTGGGTGTAGTATTTCTTCTGGGGTGGGGACTAGGTGGATGTCCTTGATGATGGTCTTGGACTATGCTTGCCCGGTGTGCGGGCCCTGGTTGGGGCCTGTTCTCAGTGCTTCCTGGCTCTGTCTGCGGTTGAGCGGGCGCTCTTGGCCGTGTCGTACATGTGGGATATTGTGTCTTCTTGGGCGGCGGGCTGACTGCGGTTCGCAGGGGTCGTGGCGGGCCCTGGTGGGTGTGGGCTGTTGGTTCTGCTGTTGGCGGCCCTCGGGACCGTGTCCCTCTCTGGTCTTGACCCAATGACCTGGCGGTCGGAGAGGTGTTTCTTTTGCCTCGCTCCTTGGGTGGACCTTGGCGAACTAGGGAGGGGGGGTACGCAGGGTCAGCGGGGGAGCTGACTCACTGCGAGAGCATTGTTCCTGCAGATATTTTCTCCCCATCCCTCACCACGCACCTCCGCCCTCTTCATCTTAAATTAATACATGTAGGGAATTTGGGTCTCGGGTGTGCTACAACGGTTTTACATCTCTGTTGTTCAGAACCACCTGGGACTCAATTTTATATACACTTTAGACAGTCATTCATAAACATCCTCATAAAAGTCACATATAGGGAATAGAATGAGCACTATGGTTATGGGTGGCAGGATGACATCACTCTCGCCCCCATGCCTATGCTCACTCAACAATATGCATTTAGACAGTTAGGGCCTGGGTTAGAGTTGGAGTGGAGGGGAAACTGGTATAATGCCAGCCTTTGCTCCTGCTCTTTCCTTTTTAAGTACACTTTACAACAACACTCACCAACAGTGCATTTGGGGACGGGGGTGTGTGTGTCGGGGTCTTGATTTGTTAATTTCAATTTATTTATTTATGTATTTATTTATATTTATATATATATATATATATAT
>JBBPBX010003784.1:0-32886 GCA_038048925.1 Garcialebias charrua | reverse complement strand
ATTTATTTATTTATATTTATATATATATATATATTATTTATTTATTTTTCTCTTACCCCCCTGGTTGCCTGGTGGACATTCTGGGGGTGGGCCGTCAGGGGTTGTCCTAGGATATGGGAGGTTCGGGACCTAGGGGTTTGTGGTGGGCGGGGCTTGCGGTGCGCTTCCTCTGGGGTTGCTTGGACTCGGGTGTCCTGTCCTATCCTGTCGGCAGGGCGAGGGGTGGGCCGAATCTTGGATGTCTGCTACTCTCCACCCCAGAATGAATGGGCTACTTCCTGGGTTTGGATGTGGGCTGTCCCATGTAGGGGGCAGGTACATGTCTTGGACCTAGGGGTTTATAGAGTGTGCATCGGGATTATGAATGGAACATGTCGTTATTGTTTGTCTTTCTGCAACTGAGGGTGAGGATGAGGGTGGGTCTAAATGAGTATGTCTGTGTGTGAATGTTTAAGTGTCAGGCTAGGACTTGGTCTGCCCCCTCTCTGATACTTCTGTGGCTACTTAGTGTCGCGCTCCTGCCACGTGGCCCCCTGATGGGTGTTCCTTGCCTACGGGCCTGCTTGGGGCCCTCCCTATCTGGGGCTGGGCGCTTGGGCGTTTGTCGGCTCGGCCTGGTGGCTACCTGGTGGGACTCGTGTCCTCTGGTCCGGTCGGTTCTGGACCTGAGGGGTGGGCGTGCCAGTGCCAGAGAAGAAAGCCTTCCTTTGTCAGTCCTTTTTCAACTGTATGTTTTTATTCCTTTCAGCACTGAGAATGACCGTTCCACCGTTGCTATGGTAGCTGGAACAGTGAGCACTAGCTGAAGCAACTTTTTCGCCTCAGGAACAGTTATAGCCAATCAGGAGAATTTTTTTTTAATCATTGCACTTGACTTTCCTTACATGAAATTGTAGCGCGCTGTCACTTCTTCTGCAGTGTAACGGAGGAGGTGCAAGCAGAATCCCTGGGCTCACTAGCCCCGCCTCCTCGATGAGGCAGGACAACTGCGTGCCTCACCTAGCACCTTTTCGCAGCCGTTTTATGATTGCTCAGTACAAGAAACATGTTACACACACATACAGTTTTTGACAAAAACACTATACGTTATAGTCACCAGTTAAACTATAGAAGTGTAGTTTATATAGCAAAAGTATCTGGACATTTTTATAGCGACATAAACGGGGCAGGAATACGGGCTCACTGCAGCATGCAGCACAGTGTTAGGATAGGCTAAGTGCTTGGTGATTGTACATTGCTGTACATTTATCTATTTATACATTAGAAATTTTAAAAATAAATATATATATATTTTAATAAATAGATAATTGTACAGTACTGTACAGTCACAAAGCACTTAGCCTATCCTAACACAGTTTTTCAAGATGAAGGAGTGAGTTAAATTGTCTCCCCAACAGGCTCCATTCACATAAAGGGAGCTACTTTCACTTTCACTTTATGTGAAAGGGAGACAATTCAACTCACTCCTTCATCTTTAAAAACTGTGTTAGGATAGGCTAAGTGCTTGGTGACTGTACAGTACTGTACATGTATTCTTTTATTTAAATTTTTTTTTTTTTTGTATAAGATTCGACTTACGTCATTTTCGACATACGAACGGCCCTTAGGTCCAGAACTCGTTTGTAAGTCAAGGGTTCCCTGTACACAGACACACAGATTAGTTTTACTAACATATTTTAACATGCACAAGAAGCAGACATTGCAGAGACTTCAAGGTTATAAATCTCGGTACCATGGTAACTGAGCAGGAAACCGGAGTTCTTATCGGTGACTAACCAATCAGGGCCAGAAGAGGCACATAACCATCAATAATACGACAGGCCGAGATAGATAGAGCAGCATTCCTTTGACAACCACCGAGCGCACAGGTTTGTCTTTGCTCAGCAGAACATTATATGCATTGTTAATTCTACGTGAGTGAGGTTAGCCGTAGGATCTTGCGACAAGTCCTCACTCCAGCCTCTCCAGTAACGGGTTTTTTAACTTTTATCCTTGCACACGAGTATTACCCGATATGTCTCAAGATTAGTTAGGATTAAGGCTGAGACGAGGTAATTCAACCAGACTGTTACTGTCTTCAAATCTGCATGTCACACCCTGTTTCACTCCGCCGATAGCCCGACTTAGCAGAATGGAGTCAGATCGTATCCCACGGAGAAACACACATTAACGACAGATTACCTCTAGTAGATTGTTATTGTTATCCGTCTGGTTAGTTTTAGAACCTAGGAAAATAAGGTTCCAGGATATTGTTTATATCTTTTTGGCTAACACAACCATTTAAAACCTCCAATAATCTTGTTGTTATCTTTGAACCAAGTTTCCCATCATTTAATATCAAGGTGAGTCAAAGGAAAAATCCAAATTTGTACGTTTTTATGTTTCTTTATTATTTAGTTGCAGGGGATACAGCATAAGCACTACTTACTACAGAAAAAGATTTAATCAGGTTACATGATTTGCATTTAAGAGAGTTAAGTGATTCACAGCTCACCAAAGATGTCCTCCACACGCTGGGCTTTAATGTGTTTTTAGCTTTAATTGAATTGAGTTCTACTCCAATGTATAATTTGTATAATCTTCTAAAATGTTGGTTTATTCTACAATAATCTGATTCCGATCAAATATGTTTAATCCACCCAGGTAATCTTGGTGTGTTCCAACTTGTGTTTTTATCTCCACCAGGAAAACTTATTTTAATCCTATCAGGAAATCTTGTCACCTCCAGGTGATGCTGTTGCACTCCAGTCAGAAGTCTGCACTCCAGCAGACTGGACAAATCTTTGTTTAATCCCACATAGGAAAAGCTTGTGTTTTCAACTCTTCAGGAAAAACTTGCTTTGTAATCCCACTTCCAGCAGACTGAATAAATCTTCGTTGTAATTCCACAGAAAAACTCCAGGTAATTCTGTCGTGTTAAAAATCCCAGTTGTAATCCATCAAAACTGTTTAGGGCTAAAAAATCTGGTAATCCTCCCAGACAAAATCAATTATTCCTCAAAAGTGTTATCCATTCAAAGATATTGTAATCCATTCAGTTGTTCTGCGATGCTGATGAGCAAGGCCTTCAAAGCAGGCCTGAGGTTAAAATTAGAACTTCGTGTTCTCCTGGCTTTTCATCCAAGGTCAGTCAGCTTCTAGCTGGCAGGTCTCACTCCGTGGTCAGACCGAGTGACCCAAAACAATAACTGATTTTCCAATCTCCAGGATCCATTCGGCAAAATCAGCTTTAATCCACCAAAGATTGTTTTCGAAACATTCAGCTCGCTGCAGCCGCAACGAGCACTCCTTTTGTCCAGGAGAAAAACTCTTTTTGAATTAATCCAATTTTCCCAAAGTATCCAGCAAATTCAAAGAATCCTTCATGACTCAAGCAACTTCAAAAGATGTTGTTTTGTTCCACAAAAATATTTTTAGATCAGGAAAAATAGTCTTCCACAAAAAGGCAGCTTTTAATCCATCAATTTTTGTTGTGCAGCACTGATGATCAAGGCTTTTCAAAGCAGGCTGTGACAAGAAAGAACATCCTGTTCTCTCAGACTTTAAACAATCAGTACTCAGTGACCAGGTCTCCAAGCTGATGTCTTTCTTTACATCAAGGGTTCAGAAAAATAGTATATTCCTTTAAATGATGTTTTAATCCTTCATTGCTGTCAAGCTGACGAGAGGCCTTCAGCCGCAGTTAGAAGATGAACAGGGACACTGCGTTCTCCTTATCTTCCAAACTTTTCCAAACATTCAGCTTGCTGCAGTCTGATCTCTCGACGCACAAAACTTCTCTTTAAACTCTTCCAGATTTAAAATCAATCAACTCTCTGAATCCATCAAGGTTTTCAGCAAAATAGTATATTCCTTTAAATGATGTTTTAATCCATCATTTGTTCTGCGGTACTGACAAACAAGGCTTCAGAGCAGGCCTAAGATAAGAAAGCACACCGTGTTCCTATCTAAGTAAACAGCCTGTCAGCGCTCGGAGCTTCTCCCAAAATTACTTTAATCTTTCATCAAACAAAGTTATCCTTGTAGCCGATTTTCCATCCTCAGGTAGTAGCAGTCTTGTTGCTGTTATACTAAATTTAATATAATTTTAATGCTCTGGACAAGAATGGGAATATTTCCTTACCTTCTGTCGGCAACTCCACAGGGGCTATTTACCAAAGGCAAGGAAAAAATACCTCAATCCTGAATCAAGATTCGAAGCTATATTCCAGCTCTGCAATTAATCCAATTTTAAGAAGAGTAGCAAGGGATCCAGGCTGAAGCAAAAATATCTCCTTTTTTTTTGTCCAAGGAGAATCTTTTTAGAAAATTCTATCTTCTTCTTTTTAGTTCCAGAGCGTCCTCTTTGTCCAGTAATATCCAAATGGTCTTCAAAAATCTTCAGCAAACTTCTCTTCTTAAACAGCCTTATTTATACTCAAGAAAAGGGTTTGACCCCCACTATTCTAGACCATCATGTCATTTTCCTGTCATTCTATTGGTCAATAGTGAGGTAACTTTTTACCCCTCCTCTCAGCCCTCACTGAGCAATGACATAATGTCTCCTCCAGCTGTCCCCCTCCTTCAGCAGAGAATGACCCAATGTCATCTGTCATCTGGCAAGGTTCCAACTTCTTCAGTCAGAAGAAATTTTCAACTTTCACCCAGATTTACTCAAACTGTGGAAAAAAACACTCTTTTAACGTGCTATGTAATGTTCAAAACTATATTTTTCAACCCTCAGCAGTGAAGCATCCTTTAGTTTGCTGTGAATCATAAAAGAAAACATAAAATAACATACATTTTACCCACATACACAATCATATATCTCAATTATAGGATACACATTTCACATAACCATTGCATGTCTGATTTTCTTTGTTGTAAATGCTTGCCCTTTCTAACAGGCTTTGAATCAACCTTGCAGCCTTCTTCTGCTCTTGCCAAAAGTGTACACTTTCTTATCTATCTGACCTATATTGCTTCTGCTCCCAAGCAGACCTCAGCTGTTTATCTATGTGTGTGTGTGCGTGCACGTGTGTGCTTGAGTGTACTCTGTCTGGTGAGAGGCCTGTTCATGTGCCTGTGTGTGTGTGCGCTAAAGCTGCTGTAGCATGGTTCAAAAATTGTTTATTCAAAGATTACATTTTAGTTATCTTTGCTTTAAAAACTCTTTTCATTTTTAACAGGCCTTGATCCACAGAGCTCTGTTTTAAGAGGCCTTCAGCTCATTTGACAACACAGCAAAACACAGCAAAACTAACAGCAGAAAGGTTTGCCTTATCTACTGGACCTAATTCTGTTCAGGCCTCCTGGGCCTGAGTGAGCATGCATATATGACCTTTGCTGTGTGCAGGTAAGGCCTAACTCAATCCCATTCCTTATCGCATAGGGTTAACCAAAATGCCATGCAATACCACAAAGATGGTTTACCAAAATACAGACAAAGCATATAAAAAGTAAAAAACATACATCATGTTTTTCTGCTTATGAGTTTAAAATGCCATATAAATTAAACTAATCTAGGGTTACTGACGGTGTGTTATTACACCCTGCTCTGAGCCCTGTGCCAAAGGCAACTTACCATGTGTGTGTATATGTGTTGTAAAGATTTTTGTAGCAGTATAAGTCTGTTTTCAACCTAAAAGTCCTACATATTTTGACACCCACTCCTTGAAAACAGGCTGTACTTCTCGAACAAGTCCCATGGTAATACTCATCGTCATCTGTGTCCCCGCCTGGGACCCCGAGATGTCGTCGTGTCGCGCAGGATCCTTGGTGCCTCTGGACCCTGGATTGCTGTTCGCTTCTTCGCAACATCCATCATGGTGTAGTCATCCTGGTCGGTTCCACGTGTGCCGCCCGGCTGAGGTGAGGTCGTCCTCCTCAGGTCATCTCCTCAGGTCATCTCCTCGGGTCATCTCCGGAGATCCTGTAGTGGTCAATGATTCTTCGTTCTCCCTTGTTGATCGAGCATCAGGATCAGCATTCTCCCTGGCCTCAGGCATCAGTGTTTCAGCATTCTCCCTGGCTTCAGATATCCTTCAGGTGAGTAGGCAGCATTGCCATCCACACCTACTGAAGCGGTGGTGTTGGCCTTGGGTCTTCAAGAATCAAGTCAGACTCTGAGTCAATGGGATCAGCAACTGCTGAACTGACTGGGATTGCGCTGTCAGGTTCTTCCGGCTTAGCTGGGCCGGTTGTATCAGAACATTGTAAATAAGTAAATAAGTGAAATAAGTAAAGAAGTAAATAAGTAAACTACTAGCAAGAGCCGGGGAGGGTTTTTAAGCGGTGTTGGCTAAAATTATCAATTTCTTTCTGCTTTCGGAATCAAACCTCCTGGGTCGTACTTTGGGACTTTGCTCAGTAGCGTTGATTCTGGCACCGTCTTGTGTTTTACGGTGTGGACAGTCCTGACTTTTGGTTAGGTTTTGATGTTCTCCAGTTCGGTTTCTTCTGATGAAAGGAGGGACTTTGTCACAGTCCAGATGAATATTGCCCCAAAATTCCCAACGAGGGAGTATGGCTTGGCAGCTGTCATCCTTCGGTGGGGCAGGATAAATCACTTCAGCCTTCCAATATCCTTGGTGGCATAATCCCATTAGTGGTCTACAGCCCCAATCACAGTGCCATTCAGGGGTTTCTTTGTCCAGATGAATCCAGTTACATCTCGTTGTCCTTTTTATGTTGTGATTCAGGAGCATTATCCAGGTCACAATTCCTTCAGGCAAAATCAGTAGATTGATTACCTTGAAGTGGGGTTTGTCAGGCCCCGTTAGGTTCTCAGCCTCTACTGCTGACACCCATTCAGGGGTGTTTCCCAACTGGTACATCCAAGCTGGATAGCCTGCTAGTCTTACTCTTTCCCAGGTCTTGGTAAGATTTTCAACAGTTTCATTTCTGTCCCATGGTACGAAGATGTCTCTTTGCGTGGTGTCCCAGCAGGTCATGTTTGCATATTTGGATCTCCCATGGGAGACTTTTACATGCGTTAGGCTCCATGGTCTGATTCCGGCTTGATACAAAATAACCAACAACATAACTAAGCCTATTAACACTACGAATCCCCGCAGCAGGGTTCGTAGACAAGTTGCTTTATCCATTCTCATAATCCTTAAACAGTCCTTAGGTCGGTCAGGGGTCGCCATATCTTCATAGATTTGTGGTACATCTTCATAGATGTGTGGATCTTCTTTATTGATGTGTGGATCTGCATCGCTGTTTGAATCATCTCGACTTAGTCTACTTTCCAGACTTGTCATGTTGAGAGAGTTTCTTTTCAAAGACTTTGCTTCTTTTAGCTCTGGGCTTCCTCCTCGAGCGCCTGTGAGTTGTGGTCACTCGATCTTTGAGGAGCTCCAGATATAGTGGAGAGGGGTGTGGCCATCCAGGTTGCAATCTTTACCACACCCACTTCCACCGAATCACCAGCCATTCGGTAGGTTCAGGCTGGGGTCCTTCCAGGTGCCATTTCTGTTGGGGTTTAGGTCCCCATCTTCAATTTGATACTTATTCCTTTTATCGTCAGGTAGACCACATTAAATATCCATGGTGAGGTTGGAGGACAAAGCTTAGGGTGATATTCTTCTTGAGGTTCATCCAAATGAGACTTTCTGGTATTATTAGTGTTTGTGTAGAAATAGTTCTTGGTGTAGTTTTCCCATATAGAGATGTCAATTTTGGGTTTGTCGAACCATACAATGCCTTTTGCTATCTTTAGGGCTAGTATTTTCGGGCCCAATGTGGTCACATTTGACTCACACTGGGACTTGGCCCTCTTTTCCTTTCACACGTCCTTTGTACAGTTCCACGCAGAGAGGCGATGGGTGTGGCAATTCTGGTCTCAACCCTCTCCACACCCACTTCCATTGGTAGACCCCCCAACATGTAGGTTCAAGCTGGGGGCCTTGCAGCCCACAAAAAGGTTCGTCAGATGGGTCCTCACCTCTTCGACGCTGTTCCTCCGCCTCCCACAGTCTCTGTCTGAACATTTCCCTGGATTTTCTTCCATATTGCACATAGTGTTCACCCCATTCTTCCAACGCTGTTACCGTACTGACAAGAGGGTGTCCTCTGTACGATACAGTCGTCCTGTAAGCCATCCGTACTGGGTATTCTTCCCAATCGTTGATGGATGTGCAGACTCGATCACACAGCATTCTTAGGGGCAGCTCAGTGTTTTCAACCACTATTTTGTTTGGGTTAGTTTCTCGGTTGTAGATGCTTATTTTCATGGCTCGGCTTGTTGTCCAAACCTCCAACTCCCCTATGGAGATCTCGCAGAAATGTGTTTGATGTGGCTCTCTGTAATTATGGCCCCATCTGATTTTGAATTGCATTCCGAGTACTATTAAATAGACAACATTGAAGATCCATGGTGTCCCCATTGGGCTGGGGTTGTATGGCCTTCTCCATGAGTCTTTTGTTACTGCGTAGTCAGTGACACCTCTAACAGACCCTTTAGTTAGGTCTTTGTTCCTGTAGAACATTATACATGAGCAGTAGTAATTTTTGGTTCTGTTAAACTTTAGGGTGTAATCTTTTCTGGGACGGTCTAACTTTACTAGTTCTTTCCGTACAATTAGAGCTGGTTGATACGGTCCTGTCCTGGATCGTTGAATCAGCAAATTCCACACATAAGTGGGTGCCTCATCCTCTGAGTCTGAGTCATTGTAAAGCGGGTCTCTGTCCCAGGACCAGCATGTTTCAATGATTTTTGCAGATTTTATATTATCTCTCCCTTTCCAGATATAATTTGGACACCTCACGATTTGATTTAATAATTCTCTACCTTTCTTTCTGCGATGATGAGATCCTTTGATGATTCTAGCGCCCCGTCGTTCAGTTTTTAGTTGTCCATTTCCTTGTTCATGTGCTTCCATTCCCTCAGAAATGTCTTGCTGGCCCAAGCGTTCAGTACACTTCGCTTTTTCTCTGTTTAACTGGGTTGGGACTTTTCTGTGTTTTCTTTATTGTCTTTGATCAGCTGTATCGTAGCCCCCACCGAGTACACTCCCTTGTGTGGAGCCACGATCATCTGTACTGAGACTTTAATCCACTGGGTGGAGTCAGGTCTTATGGGCGTGTCTACCCTTTGTGCAGCTGTTCTGGGAATCTACAGCATCCTCGTTTGACAATTTACATAGTACTTCACCATAGTCCCCTCCCATTCACAGGTACAATCTTTTGGGCCTCTTTCACTCAATTCCCATTGTGTGAAGATCATTACTCTTGGCAAAACTGTGGTCCTAGTTTTTCCCACAAATAAAGGTATCCACCTTTACTGGCTTCAGTTGTACTCCCGTACATCTTTTCTTTTCACCTCAGTTCTGAGGGGTTTATTTTTTAATCTTTATATTTTCTCTTCGCCTCAGGTTCTTCGCCTCAGAGGGGATAATTTCTTCATCTTTGTTCTTCACCTCAGATTTGAGGGGCTAATTTTTTCGTCTTTTATCTTCACCTCAAGTTTTGAGGGGCCTAACTTCTCCTGGTCCTTCCCACCAAATGGGTAGGCCAGTAGGTTCCATGTTGACTTCACAGCTGTTTTACAGCTTGTTCCACTTCATCATTTCGCATTCTGCTGACAGGTATCTTCTCTTGGCGTACTCCAAGGTCTTCAGAGCCCTACCTGCCCAAAGCTCTGAGGTTGTTCTTCTTAAGATAACTCCCCCGCATATAGTGGCCATTCTACGATAGGGGAGCATGGTACTTGGTTCATTGGCCATAATCCGGTTTCTGGTTTGAATTAGCTAGGAATTGGCTACAGTTGCTCTATTTATTGGATTCCCTGCTTTTGTTAACACAACCGTGTTATTGTCTAATATTCCTTCACTTTGTCTGTGGCGTTGTATTTTGGCTCTACTGCAACTGTTGATGGGTGATCCTGTGCTCTGACCCACACCTTTTGTCCAACTTCAAATGAAGTGTTGGAGACTGGTTGTTCCTCTTTGACCTTGAGGCCCCGCTACTTTCCAGCGTGTTAAATTGACGTTGGTTAAGCTCCTCACCGGGGGAGGGTCTTCCAGCTCGACGCCTGTCATTCAAGGGTTGCCTTACTTCCACAGTTTTAGTGCTCCATTCTTTGGTATTTAGCATTTTTAGCTATCCAATTTTTGGGCTAAACCTGTGGTACTTTCTGCAACTTTGTTGGCATGAGGCGTGGGGGGCAGTGAGAAAACGCATCACCCCAAAAGTCTGACACTAGTGATCCACTTGTACGTTGTGACAGTGTGTCCCATCCTCAGCTCTCAGTTCCTTCGGAAAGCCCAACGACCTATAGAATTGTTTCAGCATGATAGCAACACCGTTGCCTTCTTGTTTTTCTTACTGTTAACAAGTGCCACCCGTGACACCTGCCAGTTTGTTCATCCACTAGGTGCCCGCATCGTCCTGAGTTTGTATTGACCAAATACCACACAGTCCTGCAGCACCTTGCGAATTTGCTTCATGGGAATCCAGAGCTCCTGACTCTCCAACTCCTTACGTGTAGGTTGTACGCCCGTATGACCTAGCCCTTCATGCACGCCACGCACAACCTCTAACACGTACTCCTGTGGGACCCTCGGCCCGCCGGGGTTTGTTCCCACTCTCGATCCCGACAAAAACGATCTTTCTCTGTTGCACATAAGATCCACTTCTTCATTCCTCTGCTAATAGTCTCCTTCTTTAGCATGGAATCTTCGAATCTAGCCACAGAGGCTGACTTAATGATTTGCTTCAACTTCTCTTTCCCAGCCGGGGAGAAGTCGCTTTCATTCACTTTTTGTTCTGTTACTTCGGGGATATTTTCACAGGATTCCGTACAGTCCTGTTTGCCAATTGAACTGTAAGATGTCTTATTGTTTTCAGGTTTTAGCGGGTCATAGACACCTCTGCCCCAGAGAGCATTAGGTAAGGTTTTCCATCCACTTTGGCATAGATTTCAACACCGTCCTAATAAGCGTTATCTAGGGTGACCCGTAACCTTTCGGCCATCATTCAGCTGGTCCCCCATCCCTTCTCAGTCGGAATTCATGAAGGGCCTTTCTTTCATCAGGGATCATTTTAGCATATTCGTTTGAGGGCACATAGTCGCCCCATCTTCGAGGTGTTGTGTTAGCTGCCTCGGCTTGAAATCTCCTTTGTTGTTGGTTTTGTTGTTTAGCCCTAGGGGCTGATTTTGGCCGTGTTGGATTTTGTTTCATCCCGTTTTTTCTCTTTTCATCCCAACATTGTTTGTCTAGGTCACAAGACTTTACTGCTTGATCGATCTTGAGGACCAAGGTCTCACCAGGCATCCCAATGAAGGTCACTTCTCTCTTACTTCCCTTTACTACCACTCTCAGAGCCCCAACATCGTTTTCTCGAGGAATTGTTCGTCCGAGTCGATTCCAGACCGATGTGGGGTGTTGTCCTTGATCCATGCCTTCTTTTGCCTATTGGATTTGAGAATCCTCCGTCGTGGTAGTAGATAACAGCTCAGGTTTTGTTTCAGTTGGATCGTTCATTTTGGACTGGTCCACCAGTCCTATTGGTGCCACTCCCGTGGCCATTCTTCGTTTTTGCCGTCTCGAGTTGTCTGTTCCTCAGAGCCTCCCGGACTCTATACCTTGCGCTTCGGATGGGAACAGACTGTCTGCTTAACTTACCGTTTGAACCATGGTCAGTAGTCCTTAGTAAGCCCCACTTACCCCACCACTGCCTAGTAGTATAGGGGTACTTAGCTGGTAGCTAGTCCTGCCGTGCTACAACTCCTCTACCCTAGGAGAGTTGTGGTTTGGCGCTCGGTCAGTCCACTGATGCACGCCTTGTTATCTTGAGTTCTTTATGCTTTAAACACGTTGGGCGCCATGTTAATTCTACGTGAGTGAGGTTAGCCGCAGGATCTTGCGACAAGTCCTCACTCCAGCCTCTCCAGTAACGGGTTTTTTAACTTTTATCCTTGCACACGAGTATTACCCGATATGTCTCAAGATTAGTTAGGATTAAGGCTGAGACGAGGTAATTCAACCAGACTGTTACTGTCTTCAAATCTGCATGTCACACCCTGTTTCACTCCGCCGATAGTCCGACTTAGCAGAATGGAGTCAGATCGTATCCCACGGAGAAACACACATTAACGACAGATTACCTCTAGTAGATTGTTATTGTTATCCGTCTGGTTAGTTTTAGAACCTAGGAAAATAAGGTTCCAGGATATTGTTTATATCTTTTTGGCTAACACAACCATTTAAAACCTCCAATAATCTTGTTGTTATCTTTGAACCAAGTTTCCCATCATTTAATATCAAGGTGAGTCAAAGGAAAAATCCAAATTTGTACGTTTTTATGTTTCTTTATTATTTAGTTGCAGGGGATACAGCATAAGCACTACTTACTACAGAAAAAGATTTAATCAGGTTACATGATTTGCATTTAAGAGAGTTAAGTGATTCACAGCTCACCAAAGATGTCCTCCACACGCTGGGCTTTAATGTGTTTTTAGCTTTAATTGAATTGAGTTCTACTCCAATGTATAATTTGTATAATCTTCTAAAATGTTGGTTTATTCTACAATAATCTGATTCCGATCAAATATGTTTAATCCACCCAGGTAATCTTGGTGTGTTCCAACTTGTGTTTTTATCTCCACCAGGAAAACTTATTTTAATCCTATCAGGAAATCTTGTCACCTCCAGGTGATGCTGTTGCACTCCAGTCAGAAGTCTGCACTCCAGCAGACTGGACAAATCTTTGTTTAATCCCACATAGGAAAAGCTTGTGTTTTCAACTCTTCAGGAAAAACTTGCTTTGTAATCCCACTTCCAGCAGACTGAATAAATCTTCGTTGTAATTCCACAGAAAAACTCCAGGTAATTCTGTCGTGTTAAAAATCCCAGTTGTAATCCATCAAAACTGTTTAGGGCTAAAAAATCTGGTAATCCTCCCAGACAAAATCAATTATTCCTCAAAAGTGTTATCCATTCAAAGATATTGTAATCCATTCAGTTGTTCTGCGATGCTGATGAGCAAGGCCTTCAAAGCAGGCCTGAGGTTAAAATTAGAACTTCGTGTTCTCCTGGCTTTTCATCCAAGGTCAGTCAGCTTCTAGCTGGCAGGTCTCACTCCGTGGTCAGACCGAGTGACCCAAAACAATAACTGATTTTCCAATCTCCAGGATCCATTCGGCAAAATCAGCTTTAATCCACCAAAGATTGTTTTCGAAACATTCAGCTCGCTGCAGCCGCAACGAGCACTCCTTTTGTCCAGGAGAAAAACTCTTTTTGAATTAATCCAATTTTCCCAAAGTATCCAGCAAATTCAAAGAATCCTTCATGACTCAAGCAACTTCAAAAGATGTTGTTTTGTTCCACAAAAATATTTTTAGATCAGGAAAAATAGTCTTCCACAAAAAGGCAGCTTTTAATCCATCAATTTTTGTTGTGCAGCACTGATGATCAAGGCTTTTCAAAGCAGGCTGTGACAAGAAAGAACATCCTGTTCTCTCAGACTTTAAACAATCAGTACTCAGTGACCAGGTCTCCAAGCTGATGTCTTTCTTTACATCAAGGGTTCAGAAAAATAGTATATTCCTTTAAATGATGTTTTAATCCTTCATTGCTGTCAAGCTGACGAGAGGCCTTCAGCCGCAGTTAGAAGATGAACAGGGACACTGCGTTCTCCTTATCTTCCAAACTTTTCCAAACATTCAGCTTGCTGCAGTCTGATCTCTCGACGCACAAAACTTCTCTTTAAACTCTTCCAGATTTAAAATCAATCAACTCTCTGAATCCATCAAGGTTTTCAGCAAAATAGTATATTCCTTTAAATGATGTTTTAATCCATCATTTGTTCTGCGGTACTGACAAACAAGGCTTCAGAGCAGGCCTAAGATAAGAAAGCACACCGTGTTCCTATCTAAGTAAACAGCCTGTCAGCGCTCGGAGCTTCTCCCAAAATTACTTTAATCTTTCATCAAACAAAGTTATCCTTGTAGCCGATTTTCCATCCTCAGGTAGTAGCAGTCTTGTTGCTGTTATACTAAATTTAATATAATTTTAATGCTCTGGACAAGAATGGGAATATTTCCTTACCTTCTGTCGGCAACTCCACAGGGGCTATTTACCAAAGGCAAGGAAAAAATACCTCAATCCTGAATCAAGATTCGAAGCTATATTCCAGCTCTGCAATTAATCCAATTTTAAGAAGAGTAGCAAGGGATCCAGGCTGAAGCAAAAATATCTCCTTTTTTTTTGTCCAAGGAGAATCTTTTTAGAAAATTCTATCTTCTTCTTTTTAGTTCCAGAGCGTCCTCTTTGTCCAGTAATATCCAAATGGTCTTCAAAAATCTTCAGCAAACTTCTCTTCTTAAACAGCCTTATTTATACTCAAGAAAAGGGTTTGACCCCCACTATTCTAGACCATCATGTCATTTTCCTGTCATTCTATTGGTCAATAGTGAGGTAACTTTTTACCCCTCCTCTCAGCCCTCACTGAGCAATGACATAATGTCTCCTCCAGCTGTCCCCCTCCTTCAGCAGAGAATGACCCAATGTCATCTGTCATCTGGCAAGGTTCCAACTTCTTCAGTCAGAAGAAATTTTCAACTTTCACCCAGATTTACTCAAACTGTGGAAAAAAACACTCTTTTAACGTGCTATGTAATGTTCAAAACTATATTTTTCAACCCTCAGCAGTGAAGCATCCTTTAGTTTGCTGTGAATCATAAAAGAAAACATAAAATAACATACATTTTACCCACATACACAATCATATATCTCAATTATAGGATACACATTTCACATAACCATTGCATGTCTGATTTTCTTTGTTGTAAATGCTTGCCCTTTCTAACAGGCTTTGAATCAACCTTGCAGCCTTCTTCTGCTCTTGCCAAAAGTGTACACTTTCTTATCTATCTGACCTATATTGCTTCTGCTCCCAAGCAGACCTCAGCTGTTTATCTATGTGTGTGTGTGCGTGCACGTGTGTGCTTGAGTGTACTCTGTCTGGTGAGAGGCCTGTTCATGTGCCTGTGTGTGTGTGCGCTAAAGCTGCTGTAGCATGGTTCAAAAATTGTTTATTCAAAGATTACATTTTAGTTATCTTTGCTTTAAAAACTCTTTTCATTTTTAACAGGCCTTGATCCACAGAGCTCTGTTTTAAGAGGCCTTCAGCTCATTTGACAACACAGCAAAACACAGCAAAACTAACAGCAGAAAGGTTTGCCTTATCTACTGGACCTAATTCTGTTCAGGCCTCCTGGGCCTGAGTGAGCATGCATATATGACCTTTGCTGTGTGCAGGTAAGGCCTAACTCAATCCCATTCCTTATCGCATAGGGTTAACCAAAATGCCATGCAATACCACAAAGATGGTTTACCAAAATACAGACAAAGCATATAAAAAGTAAAAAACATACATCATGTTTTTCTGCTTATGAGTTTAAAATGCCATATAAATTAAACTAATCTAGGGTTACTGACGGTGTGTTATTACACCCTGCTCTGAGCCCTGTGCCAAAGGCAACTTACCATGTGTGTGTATATGTGTTGTAAAGATTATTGTAGCAGTATAAGTCTGTTTTCAACCTAAAAGTCCTACATATTTTGACAGCATATAATGGTCTAAGTTAATGCTATGATCTCTGATTATTCTGTAACCATATCTGTCAATAAATTATTTTGATTACAAGAGATGACTGGCTTCTTGAACCACGATCCAGATGCTTCAGCTGGTGACTCCTGACGTGGGCTAGTTAGGTCTCTGATTCGGACAGATGAGCAACTTCGTGGAACCTACAGAGATGGTGCCTTTCATAGTTTGAGGTAAGTCGTGCCTTGGTTTAATCCATAAACATCGATTTGGCCATAAACTAACATTTTAGACGTCTCTGCATTTCGCCACTGAGTCTGTCTCGGGATAAAGACAGTTTGTTAAGCGAAATATACCTTTTCTGGCCACTACTGACAGCTGGGTTCGGTTTAATCAGAGGCTTTGGGCTTCGCTCCAGAACCGGAAGTGTACATTCGGAACCGCTTGGCCCGGTTCCGTTGGGTACGCACGAGGTTGTTTTAGCCGTACGAACGTTGTTTTTCATTGTTTACCAGTCTGTTGTACGTTTGTATTTTGTGTTACTTACATTTTACGTAGTTAGCCGGGTTAGCTTCGTCTCGTTGCCCGAGCCGAGTTTGCATCGGCTCGTTACACGGGTTCCTTTCTGCTCGATGACGGCGGAGGGGTTTCTCTCCAACGGAAGTCACGTGGGACGGGAAGACTACATCTCCCAGTGTGGACAGTGCTGACGTGTTACGAGTTCTACTAATGGGTGGGGTGTCTTACGGATTCGGGGAATCTGAGCCACGTGTAACTTTAGTAGCGGGGCGACTTTGGTGCATTGCAGAAGTGACGCAATTTGTGACTTAGAATAGGACAGAAGCCATACCAGCAACCCATGGGCCCACAACAGTCATTACAACAGCCCATGGACCCACCACCGCCCTTTTAGCAGATGAGAATGAGGTTGGGAGGTTCTGAGTCGGGGACTTAGTAGCACAACATGTCCCAAATTTACAAGCGCGGTCTGGGACCGTTGCCTTGAGCGTGTTGGTTCTCGTGTTGGTTCTCGTGTTTACTTCATTTTCATCCGTGTTCCGTTTTAGTTCATGTTTGTAGTGTTACCGGGGAGGGAGGGTTTTAAAAAAGGGGGAATTGTAAATGTCTGTGTCGACTTAGAGTGTGAGTTTGAGTTTTTCTTCATTTTCTGTGGTGTTTGGAGCTTCCATATTTTGTCCGCCAGGGGGAGCTGTTGTATAACGCAGAGGCAAGTCTGTACTCACTGGTCTTGGACCAATTATTACTACAGCAACCAGTGAAATTCTATGAATGAGTGTGAATAAAACATTTGAGCGAGTGGCAGTATGAAAGAAACAAAAATGGAGCTCATTCAGGATAAAGGTGTGGAACAAGCCGAAAATCTACAGGACCAATTGGTAAGGGAAAAAGTTGTGATTAAAATAATACATGCTGCAAACACTAGTAAATGTTGGGACTTGGACAGTTTAATAACACAGATTGTGAAGTCAGGAGAAGGATCAAATGTTAACCTTACACAATTAGTGTGGACTAAAGTGAAAGAACAGAAAAAACACCTTGAAGAGGTTGAAGCAAAACTGTCTATCTGTAATTCATTCTTAGAACGCTCAAAGCTAACTAAGATATATCAGAAACAGAAACAATTAGTCAAAGTGTATGAACAAATTGCCTTAATGGCCCAGAGTGTACAGAAATTAGGTGAGACTGAAAAGAGTGCACCTTTAGAAGAAAAAACCACTCCACCGCCTTATGTTGTGAGTCCCACCGTACCACCTGCAGGACTTTACCCTATGTTACTGGGTCAGAGGGGTAATGTGAGGTTTGTGGAGGATGAAAATAAGGAGTATGAGCAAGGCACAGCTGGAAGCAACATGGAGGACAGGATGATGGTCCAGAGGAAAGAACAATACCTAAATGAGTTGCAGAGGAAACTCCATTCTATTGAGGACGAGGTTGGAGGTGAATGGTCAGGCTCGATGACACAACATTCACGTGAGGATGAACGGGGTGGGGATGGTCGAGCCACTCTGAGGTACATTTCACATGGGGATGAGATAGGTGGTGGATGTTCAGCCCCTCAGGGAAGTGGCAGAAAACATACAGCTAAAAGCAAGCATATCAGTGAACTCCTGACAGATAAACAGACAAAGTTGTTTTTTAAGAGTTAATTGACTGGAACCGTCACTGAGTCAGAGGAAGAGTTAGAAAAAGAGAGGCCAAAGAGGCAACCAGATAGCTAAGCACGTGAGTACCCCATTAGTTCAACCCGTGAGTATCCCTGTAGTCCAAACATGACACCAGCTAAGGATGATCAAGATGAACTGATGGCCAGAAGCTGGTAAATATAAGGTGGAATCGATACTGCTATTATTGAGAGCCCAGGGTCAAGGGGGTCAGGTGACCAGGTACAAACCTTATCATATACGCGATCTGGATGCCCTTACGAAGAAATTGACAGATTTGTCCGAAGGAGGGGACAGGTAGCTAGAAAAGTTCAACTCCCTCACTGTGGGAGTTCAGTTGGCAGTGGGAGAAATGAATGCCGTATTTGCTCGTTGTACCAATCAATCATTGTTCCAGACATACCTGAATTCAGAGATATTAATCGTAGGACGTCCGTATAGGCTCTCAGAACCTTCTGACGAGACTCCGTTATATGACTTATTTATTGATATTGCTCCAATTATCAGAACTCTGTACCATCTGCCAATAGGAGTAGGAGTCCCCCAGTTCCCGTGGGATTGATCAATTGACCCATGGATGTTTATGGAACAGTGTAAAGAGACTTGGGAGAAAATCACTGGTGTATGAGTGCGGTGTATTCAGCAACGTCCATATTTTAGAAAGGTAGTTTTGGACGGCCTACCAGCCAAGGTGGTCGACGAGTTGGAGAAAAATGTTGATTTGCTCACGGTCTCACCCGACCGGTGGGAGAGACACGTTGTACATTGTTTCAAATATGGTAAAAAGCAGGGTGAAGAAGAGGCAACAGAACTAGAAAACATGAAGTCAATTGCTTAAACTTCAGCTCTCCAATGCCAGACAGAAGCACAGTGATGAGAAGAAGGGAAAAGACTAAAAACAGTTAATTGTACAGGCTGTACGGGGTAACACCAAAGAGACAGTAGAGGCATCTGAGGCAGTAGGCGCCTCTAGGATGGTTGCTATGCCACAATGGTCTGAAACTCCGGCCCGAGAGCCAGAGGCGGACATCCAGCAAAATGAACTGTATGGGACAGGGGAGGAGGCGCAAGAGGGCGTGCAAGGGTCTGGAACTCAAGCAATCCAAAATGGGGACTGCAGGTAGATGTCTACTATGTGTGCGGTCAACAAGGACATTTGGCGAGGGACTATGTCTACAAGTTTAGACAACCACAACAACAAATGTGGGGACAACAGCAACCATACCAGTAACCCATGGGCCCACAACAGTCATTCCAACAACCCATGGGCCCACCACCGCCCTTTCAGCAGATAAGAGGTCAACAACCGCTACCTTAGCAACCACTACCTCAACAAACTCTACCTTAGCAGCAGGTAGTATAGCTTCCCCTCATTCCAGGGGGGAAGAGGCTACCAACAATAATGAGACACCCCACAGAATGTCCTTAGTGTTAAGGGAGGGGCAGACCTAACCATTGAAGTACAAGTGAGAAATGAAAACTTATGATTTTTGGTTGACAATGACTCACACCCCACCTGACTTCAAACTGTCACAGAGGTCAGTGGAGGTGATTGTATTTTCTGGGGCTACACAAAGACTGCCTGTAACGTGCCCACTACTCACAAAAGTGGGCATACAGACTCTGATTCATCCATTCGTGGTGGCTAGAAGTGCACCCGCCAATCTACTGGGGAGAGACATGCTGATCCAATTGGAAGCTTCAATCTTATGCTCCTCAGATGGACTCATGATGAGGCTACCGGACGGCACTGTCAGGATTCACTCAGAGAGCGTGATTAAAACCCAGTGGTACAGACAGAAACTCAGAGGGCACGAAGTTATATTAAAATACTTTAATAATAATAATAAACGAAAAGCTGTTGTGGCAGCAAAAACACTTATATGAACTGTAGCGAGAGACACACAGGATTTACCAGACAATGCAGCAACAATGACTGAGACACAGAACAGGGCTTATATAATCACATACAAGACGAGACAAATTACAAACACCTGGGTATGAGACAGATTGGGTATGGATAACAAGAGACAGGCAGGAAAACAGACAAGGAAAGTACAATCCTCATTGAAATGTGGCCAGTTCACCACTACTCACTCACAGTGTGTGATACAATCAGTACAAAACGAATATACTTACATGTACTGGGGACTGATTGAACCTGAAGTCATGGGCCGAGGAGGCATCTATTCTGTCTACCTGGCGTTGACAACTTGGCTCCAGACACTTCAACCTTACTCAAATCCACCTGAACCCCCACATGTCACCCTCTTTTGTGACAGAAGAGGAGATGAGGTGTTTCAAGACCACTTTGCAGAGTAACTAGAGGGTAAAATCTGGCAAATTACAACAGGGAATATCTATGCGGGAAGAGAGGGGGTAGCTACGATTGTTAATTTAACTCCTGAGCATCAGGAGTGGTATATGATGAGCACTGAAGCAGTGCCTCATATTTCACTAGGTTTGAATCCAAAATTTCAGGCTAAAGACTTGGGACCAATGGTAAAAAGGGCCTCTGAGGCCGTTGACTGGGCACAAATACCCGTACGGTATGTCTGGTATTCACCTAGCTGTGAGTGTTTTTCAATTGACTCTACTGCACATGATGTAGCTGTAATGCAGCATGATGAGCTCCCCATGGAGCACGGTCGTGAACAGACTGACCACCCACTCGCTGGTCTGTTGATTGATAGCATACCTGAATCGTTGTGGTCAAGGGGCCCAACAGACGTGGGACTGATCAGCTGCCCTCCCATAATGTTTCAGGTCCAAACCACCTACCCACTTTGGATTAAACAATATCCTCACAAACCAATTGCAGAGGAGGGAATTATAGAAACAATCCTAGGATTAAAAGAAAGTGGAGTTCTAGAACCTTCACAATCTAATTGGAATACACCAATTCTACCTGTACAGAAAGCAAACACAGGGAAGTTCCTATGGCGCACGGTTTAAGGTCAATCAATAGATTGCTCATAACTCAAACTGTTCTGGTTCCCTACCTATATGTGGCCTTGAACAATTTGACTCCAAAACATGAATGAATGACATGAATGGTTCATCTGTCTGGACCTCGCTAACGCATTTTTCTGTCTACCTCTAGCAGAAGAGTGTAGGGACATTTTTTCATTCACCTTTCGGGGTGAACAGTTGCGGTATATGAGATTAAATCAAGGATTTGCGTTGTCGCCCGAGATTTTCAACCAAGTCTTGAAACAGGTTTTGAATGAGGTTCTACTTCCACAATATACAGTCCTGGTTCAGTATGTTGATGACTTGTTAATCGCGAGCCATACCGTACAGGACTCACTAAAAGCAACACAAACAGATTTAGAACATATCCATGCTACGGGCTTCAAAGTCAGTAAAAGTAAACTACAGGTGACAAGGCGACAGGTATCCTTCCTAGGGAGAATGATCTCTCAGAAAGGAGCTGGCCTCTCGTCTTTTCATCACGACATGATTTTACATCATCCAAAACCACAGACAATGAAAGAGATGCTGTCATTTCTTGGCCTGACAAGGTACAGCAGAAATTACGTTCCAGATTATGCAGGCCAAACACAGATTTTGCGTGCTTCGGTTAAACAAAAAGGCACGAGAAACCCCACTGCAGAACTGGATTGGGATGAGGAAGCTGAGAGAATTTTTATTAATGTGAAACAACAGATGAGCAGTGCCTCAGAGTTGGCATTGGCAGACTATGGTCGTCCTTTTTCCTTGATGTCTCTGAAACAGACGGGGTGATTAACGGCGTCCTGTTTCAGAGACATGAAGGGGGTGCAAGGTTTTGATGTATATGTCCTGTTTACTTGACAATATAGAGAAGAGGCACCCACCATGCACTCAGCACATAGCAGGCTTGGCTAAGCTGGTTCAGAAAACTGTACACTTGGTGATGGGTCATACACTGAACATTTTAACATCGCACAACGTAGTCGCCTTTGTAAACTCACAGAATTTCATCATGCCACCATTAAGACAGCAGAGAATCAACAAAATCCTTGAAGTACCTAACTTGTTGTTCACACATGAGGGCATCAACATGACAGACAGGTTAGGTGTAGGTGAACAACATGTCTGTGAGAGGAGAGTTAAAGTTGATGACAAAGTCAAACCAGATTTAAAGGCCACATCATTAGAAGAAGGACACGTGGTGTTCTGTGATGGAAGTTGTTTCCGTAGACAGGATGGGCAACCTAGTGCTGGTTTTGCAGTTGTGCTTCAGATAGATGAGGGTTTTGACATACTTGTGTGTGAGAAGTTACAAGGGGCCCAGTCGGCACAAAGGGAAGAGGTTAGGGCTCTGATCTCAGCATTAAAGTGGGTAGCAGGTCAAAAGGTTACCATCTTCACAGACTCTGCCTATGCTTGTGGGGTTGCACATGTAGAGCTAGCTCAGTAGATGAGGGTGGTTTTATGACAGCAAACGGGAAATTGATCAAACATGAGGCAGACATAAGAGAACTAGCAAAAGCCTTAATGTTACCAGCAGAGGTTGCTATTGTGAAATGTAAAGGTCAAGACACAGACACATCCTACATAGCAAAAGGAAATTGTCAAGCTGATTTGGAAGCAAAAAGAGCATCAGGATACATCAATTGGAGTCAGATGGTGGTGGTCACACTAGAAGAAGAGAGGGACATGAGATGGGATGAAGAAACCATCGCCTATTGTCAACAAGGGGCGGCTCCTGAAGAAAAAAACATTGTGGATGGACCATGGAGCTGAAGAAAGGCAAGATCGATTGTGGATACATCCTAAAGAAAGAAGATGGGTTTTTCCACTGAGCCTGAAGAGAAGAGTTTTTGAAGAAGCACATGGACTGGTACACATGGGCATCCATCAGATGAGGAGGAATGTCCTCAACTGTTGGCACCTGACTTAAATTTGTTGCTTAAAGCGTTTGTAAAAGAATGCACGTTATGTACTTTGCATAACTTGAAACCGACGATTAAACCGCGCGAACAAGGAAAATTTCCAACTGAGATGACGCCCGGCTATGAGATACTGTAATCATTGATTACACCGACATGATTGAACCGGTAAAGGGTTTCAAATACTTACTGGTTTGTGTTGATGTGTTCACCGGTTGGCCAGAGACCTGGCCCGCAAAAAAAATGAAGATAGCCAAACTGTGATTAAGTGGTTAATCAATCATTACATCCCCAGTCATGGGTTTCCTGCTAAGATCAGGTCAGACAATGGTACACATTTCAAAAATACAGATCTGCTAAAGGTTGAAAAGGCTCTAGACCTAAAGCATGCTTTTGATACAGTTTACAATCCCTAGTCTCAGGGGAAAGTTGAACAATTGCACAGAAACCTGAAAGAAAAATTGGCTAAAATCTATGCACAGACAAAAACGAATTGGCTTGACGCTCTGTTCATCGCCCTTATGGCAGTGAGGGCTTCTGTGAATAGGGGTACAAGTTTCACCCCTTATGAATTAACAACAAGAAGGTCGTTCCCAGGGCCTCAGCAAAATATCGAATGGTCCTCTGAAGAAGTTACAAAAATGTCACACAAAATGTACATTGAAACACTAAGAGGTCTCTTGTCCAGTTTCCACCTGCAGATTCCTGATTCTGGCTCTCCTGAGGACGAGAGGCCTGAATGTTCCATCTTTTCTTGGGTGCTACTCAGGGTCACGAAAAGAAAGTGGGCAGAGCCAAGGTGGACAGGCCTGTTTGAAGTCACTGAGCGCACTGCATACGTGGTACGCCTGAGAGGTAAAGGCTCACAGTGGTATCATCTGAGTCAGTGTACACCTGCTGACAAGCCACAGAGGTTGTTACATCAGGTCCAGGCAGACCTGTTGGCGCTACAAAGCTGAAAGCTCCTTCTTTGTATATGGAGTAAGTGATCATCACATGAGGGGTCTTGTTGCATCTTCATCTTTGAAAACAGTGATCAAGGAAGGTTTGACCCTTGCTTCTTTCTTCCTGTCGAGTAAGTTTAAATGTGGAAGACTCGTCATTCAGTATTCCTGGCATGCAGTTTCCTGAGGAAGTGATCTGTTTATTGTGAGAAAGCATCCTTGATCTTTCTTTTGTGATCAGAGGTGCAGATACGATAGGGAAGTAAGTTTCCCCCTGTTTGGCCTGAAAGTTATTTCTGTGTTGTTGCTATTGGAGGGAAGGAGGCAGCAACAGTCTTGCATCTTCTAGTGCAAAGTACAGCAAGAGGAGCCGAAGAGGAGTACCCATCCTGTTGGGTCTGAGCAGTGGTTGCTTGCCAAAGAAACGGGGAATTGAACAAGTCCCAGTTGGCTTTATTAATATCTTCAGCAACCTAACGCCCAAAGGGGATGGTGGCTTTCAACATCCGAGCTGCCTCTGAAGAAGTGCATCTTTCAAAAAGATCTGTGGAGAACAAAGTTTGGGAGTTGTAAAAATCAACAAATACTTAATTTTGAAAGTGTTGAGATATTCAGATCTGGTTTACCTGTTAAATTTAGAATAGTTACATTTTTATAATTACTATCTTAGCTTGGGTCAATCATTTAAATTTTAGCTTTAGATTAACAGTTTTACAGTTTTTACATTTTACTTACATTTTTACCTTTGAGTGTTAGTCTTAGTCTTACATTTTTGTATTTTGACCTACATTTTACTTCAAATTTTCTATTTTAGATATGACTTAGATGCTAACATTTAGTTGTTCTATTCTTTGAGTTTACTTACACTTTTCCAGTTTGAGATTTTATCCTAATTTTTACATTTGACTTTTACACATTATTTTTACATTTTAGGTTTTGATTTTTCTAGTCACATCATAGTATACATTTTTACTTACATCTAAGTCAGAGTCTTAGTGTGGTACTTACATTTTCACATTTTTAAGGGTTTGGGTTTATTATCTTCAATTACAAGGTTTACTTTTACAGTTTAAGGGTTAAAAACTGAGTCACTTTTTACAGTCTTAAGGTTTGATCAATTACACTTTTATGTTTTTTTGTTGCTCAATTTCAGGGTTTAAGGTTTCATTCCGGTTTCAAGAATTCATTATGAATATGATGTGTTCGTGTTAAGACTGATTTTACTTTGCAGGTCCTGATCCAGTGATTCCAGTGTAAAAAAAAAGAGGGGGAAAAAGAAGATTTTGTAAACTTTGAGTGTATTGTGTCCGGACTTTCAACACTGCTTTTCTTACATTTAATTACCTTTTCAGGGTTCACAGTTTTGCACTGCATACTGAATTTATGGTTCATTACAAGCTGTACACGAGAGTTCATCATGGCTGATGGGCATAACAGAATTCTTATAGCTAGGGGTGTGATGATGGTGTTAATGGCTTCAATCATTCTGCTGTTGGAGTTTTACTGTGTTATACCAGGTCATCCTAGATGTTGTCCCGCAACGCATCCGAGGGACAAGAGGGAGGTCCCCAAGCAGAGAGCATGGTCTCAGATACAGGATATTGATCAGCTTACTTTGAATTTGTCACATAGCTTTCAGATGAACTCCTGGTACAGGTATGTACAATTTTTGGCCAGAGGACGTCATGATTCAGATTGTTTCATTTGTACCAAACTTCCTGTCACTGTGTCTCACCTGCCCCTACGTGTGAAGCCCTTAGAGCGGAGGTTGTCATTCTGTTTTCTGCAGTACAGATCCAGGGGTTACATCAAGGAACTACCAAGGTGTGCGGCCAAGAGGTATGAGTTGACACAGTCAGCGCAGGTAGTGGTGTTAAGCCAGTATGTGGAGTGGACCCCTGGTGAGCAGTTCCCCATATGCGTACACCACTATTATCATCAAGACTCTTATCAGGTGGGGGTGGGCTCAGTGCCTCCTGAGAAGTGCCTGGCGATGTACCATCCAGGTAACCATCACATAGGTATTCCTGGAAAGAATGGTACATTTCCTGTTGATGATCTGGCTTGGTTGTGCGGTCATGCTGTGCTTTTAACCTTACCTGCGAACTGGACCGGACTATGCACACCTGTCGCTGTGACTGATGACTCAGTCATGGCATCCATCAGTAATGTGTCTCATTATTTTAGGGAGAAGAGAGCTATTACCCTTAAACCTGATGATTCTATTTGGGGTTCAGATGTGCCACAGGAATTTAAGCATTGGACGACCGGGGAGAAGGTCATCCTTTCCCTTTTTCCGTGGGCATGTGTAGGTAAGCTCATGTTACGTCTTGAAACTTTGGATTACATTTTGGGATCTTCATTATTTTGACTGTTAAAGCGTTAGAAGGTATCTCGGTTGAGCTAACTGCCCTTAGAATTATGGTTTTGCAGAATACAGGTAGTCCCCGACTTACGAGCGCTCTTACTTACGAGGTCCCGGACTTACGAGCATGTATCTCATTAAAAAAAAATATATATATATATATTTTTTTTTATAAATTAATACATGTACAGTACTGTACAGTCACCAAGCACTTAGCCTATCCTAACACAGTTTTTAAAGATGAAGGAGTGAGTTGAATTGTCTCCCTTTATGGGAATGGAGCCTGCAGGGAGGAGGGAGACAATTCAACTGACTCCTTAACTGTGTTAGGATAGGCTAAGTGCTTGGTGACTGTACAGTACTGTACATTTATCTATTTATAAATAAAAAACAATAAAAAAATAAAAATACTGTATATACTGTATATTTTTAATAAATAGATAAATGTACAGTACTGTACAGTCACCAAGCACTTAGCCTATCCTAACACAGTTTTTAAAGATGAAGGAGTCAGTTGAATTGTCTCCCTCCTCCCTGCAGGCTCCATAGGGAGCTTGCTCCCTTTATGTGAAAGGGAGACAATTCAACTTATTCCTTCATCTTTAAAAACTGTGTTAGGATAGGCTAAGTGCTTGGTGACTGTCCAGTACTGTACATGTATTCATTTATAAAAAAACAAAAAAACAAAAAAAAAAAGTAAAAAAAAAAACAAAAAAACTCTTTTTTCTATGTGATCCTACTTACAAATTTTTGACATACAAGCGCCCCCTAGGGACGGAACTCGCTCGTAAGTCGGGGACTACTTGTAGGTTGATTTTAGACCTGTTGACTACGTCAAGAGGGGGAGTGTGTAAGATAATAGGTAGAGACACATGTTGTACTTACATCCCTGATGAGACTGGGTCAGCCTCCCAGGCCAGAGTGACTGTGGTCTTAACACAGCTGAAAGAACTTCAGAGGGCAAAGGCGGAAGATGCACTTACGGGCTCGTGGGATCTACTGTCTTGGTTTACTAGTGGGTCGTGGACTCAGGTGTTGTTGAAGCTCTTGGCCCCACCACTGGCTGTTCTTGTTCTTTTTTGTGTGTTGATAGGGTGTGTTGCACCTTGCGTGAGGGCAGTGATGTCTAGAATGATTGCATCTAGGGATGTGGAAGGTACTGGTACTATGTTTTTCATGCTACAGGCCAGACGCGATTCCGTACAAGATGGACGGGACCACCTATAGTTGGCTGAGACCAGATACCTCTAGAGGGGTTAGGGCTTTTGTTGGGAGTTTGGATGTGGAGGTAAGGTGGGGATTTCATTTATTTCTCTTTGATTTGTGGTAGTTTAGCTTTTTATGCTTTTTGTAGTTAGATTAGGTGATTATTTTTGGAGTCAAATTGGGAGGTTGTTGTGTGTTTTGATTTTTTGAGATTTATCTTTTGTGTTGGTGAGATGGGTCCACGCTGAGGGTCCTGTTGGGGTCGTACGTATTGGTGGCCTATTTCATAGGCCAAGAGAGGGTATGAAGGTATATTGACACATTATCATACTTTTATACTGATTAAGACAATTCTACAAGTGTTACTCATGTATTTTATAATCAAGGTATTCACAACTGTTTATGCAATCGTGTTTTTAAGTGCCTTGCAGTAGCTTAGATTAACAATAAATACTATTTATCAGAAGTAGACTTAGTGCATTTGTAAGCTCACCTTTGTATTACTTTTAAGTAGAGTGTACCTCATGCAGCTGGCCTTTCCTACAATTATACAGAGGGGGAAGGGAAGGGACACGAAGTTAGAAAACAAACCAGAGTATTTATACAATTTAATGATATGTACACATACATAGTTAGTAGTCCACTAGTGATCAATTAGTTTAGATGGACACATATTCACATTTTAATAGTACACAGACACACATAGATTAGTTTTACTAACATATTTTAACATGCACAAGAAGCAGACATTGTAGAGACTTCAAGGTTATAAATCTCGGTACCATTGTAACTGAGCAGGAGACCGGAGTTCTTATCGGTGACTAACCGATCAGGGCCAGAAGAGGGACATAACCATCAATAATACGGCAGGCCGAGATAGATAGAGCAGCATTCCTTTGACAACCACTGTGCGCGCAGGTTTGTCTTTGCTCAGCAGAACATTATATGTATATAATGGTCTAAATTAATGCTATGATCTCTGATTATTCTGTAACCCTGTGTCTGTCAATAAATTATTTTGATTACAAGAGACGCCTGGCTTCTTGAACCACGATCCAGATCCTTCAGTTTCTACAATTGTTTTTGCTTTGTTTTGTTTTTTTGAATGTCCGAAGGACCAGACTTAGCTTTTTTAGATTTTTCTACCTGGATTATTGAGCATGCATCAGGGTAATACTGTAACCATGCATCTGGATTTAATCATAAAACTAGATCAAGAAGGAGGAGAAACATGGCAGTGGACAGGTGAACTGCATCTTGGCTGAGTTCTCGTCGGCCCCGCTGAAATGTTGCCTTTCATTATCATATCCTTCAGGCTGGACTTTATCTCTGAGACTGGTATCACTGCATAACTGACTCAACCTATGTGTGATATGGCCTCTAAGCAAAAAAAAGTCAAAGGTTTCGGTCTCTTGGCATGCGCGGACCACTACCGCAGCCATAGGCTTGAGCCACCGTGATGGGGAGGTGGCAAGTACAGTACATGGGTCTGCAGGTGCGTTGGCCCCACCTTTGCTGATCTCTGAATGGACAGATGAGTCTGCTCTAAGAACAAATATTCTTGCTTCAATTAAATCAGAAGTCATAGTGATAATTAAGATGAAAATAAGAGCAGCTTTGATGGATGATTTTAATTTTATTAAGAATGAACTGAAAGCAGTCAGAGTAGAGCTCACTAACACCACTGCAGGCCTCAGAGCAGAGTTTGATTGAGTTAAACTGGACGTTTCATAGAAAGAGAACTGTCTGTCCTTATGCTCGGATGAAGATAAGCTACATGGGACGGTGAAGGAGTTGAGGAGTGAAGTCGATGGACTTAAGAGAGTTTGAATCTGTGGAGGGAAATATGAGACATTATTTGAATTCCTGGACATCCTGAGTCAGCAGGTGAATGTACCCCCACTGTAATAGCAAAAATACTGGAAGCCCTAAAATTGAGCAAGCAGCCACTGGACAACGGGCAGAAGAGACTCAGATGGGTCTGGTCCACTTCAAGGAATCAACCATATTCATCATAGCTGACTGCATTCCAGGAGTGGTGAGGGCACGAGCGACATTAATGGAGGCAAAACGACTCCAACGGAACCAGCCGGAGTTTCAATATGGTCGTTTTTTGGCACGGCTTTGCATCACACATGGAGGAATGGCCAAGGTGTTTGTTGACTCCATTAAAGTGGTGAAAGTGGTGCGGCCATATTATTCCTTATCAGAATAATAATCTTAGATATGAAAAGGGGAGAAGAACCATGAGGGTAGATAGTGGTATTACAAAAAAAATCTTTCACATCTTGTCTATTAGGATACAATTTGAGACATTAAAAAACTCTACCAGAAAGCACAGTTAAGATCAGCCACAGTTTTGTTGATGTATTTCATCCAGCAATTCTGATAAACTCGCACAGAAAGTTCTCGGGAGAGGGGGAGGGATAGATGCAGTTGTTGTCCTTGGTTACTCATGACCCAGGATAAATTTGATAGTCAGCCCATTTCCAAGGCTATTGGGGAGTCAGATTCAGATAAGCTTAATTGTTGATTTTTTTCAGGCCGACATGTTTTTTTCCTGCAGCCTTGTGTGTCCAGCTGGACCAAGGGTCACCAACGTGGTGCCCGCGGGCACCCGGGTGCCCCCAAGGACCATTTGAGGTGCACCTGGACCTGTTCTAAAAATAGCACAACTCACTACTAAACTGCATTTAAAATTTCATTTTATTCAGTTGTTATTCTTTTTTGTATTTATATATATATATATATATTAAAACGACGATCTTAAGAATATGTTCTTAAAAATCTGTTTATTATACTTTTTTTTCAATTCATGCTTTATTATTTCCGAAGAGTTTATCAAACTGGTGCCCTTTGTATGACTCCATACCCACGAAGTAGCTCTCAGTTTCGAAAAGGTTGGTGACCCCTGGACGATCCAATTCCAAAATGGTCTAATTGTGGGAATCCGTTCCACTGATCCACGCTATGAATCCTCTTCCAGGTTGAACCCACCATGCTGACGAGTCCCAAAGCTCGTAAATCAGCTGATTTAGCTAGGTCACGGCACGGATCAAACTTACACACTTACTCGGAAGCTTAGTCATGGCCAACTGCCACTGAAGTCTTCCTCAGTTTCCGATAGAACAGAGTTCCACCGATCCAAAAAGCAAAGTGCCTGCCATCATAAATCCAATTATGTAAACATCTTCAACGTCCTCCACAGACAGGACTGAGAGACACATCATCATCCACTCTCCCCATGTCCATGACGTATCCCCCAGAGTGCGTCTGTGCTAGGCAAGCTGGTTCCCCCCAGACCTTGTCGTTTTGTAGAAAAAATCTTGTCAATAGAGTTGATCGTCCATGATACCAAATCCATAATCTCAATTTACGTTCGAGAGTTGAGTGCCGAGGAGCTGCAGACAAAAAACAGAGCAGAGCAGGGAGAAGGGATATGGGAGAGGAAAGGCAGAAGCAGCTACCTTCGACCAGAGCAAGGCAAAAAAAGCCCTATACTAGTTTGTAGATCTCTACAAAGAATAATCAGAGTTTTATCACATTCATACACTGATGGGACACACCAGAGGCAATGAGAGGTTCAGGGTCTTGCCCAGGAACACTACAGCATGTGACTGCTGATGGAATCAAATCCCCAACTCTCCCATTGGATGATGACTGCTCTAGCCTCTCAGCCACAGCTGCCCTCAGATGAAGAGGGTTATTATTTAATATATGTAAATAGGTGGCTAAAAATTAACTATTTAATATATGTAAATAGATGGCTGAAAATTTAACTATTTAATATATGTAAATAGTTTATTTCTTAGGCATTATTTTGTATAGTTACAGCTGTTAATGTGCCTGTGTGACGATTCTGACAAAACTTTGACTCAAATATATTTTTGTTATTAATTTATGGAAAGAAAAAATATTGAGATATATATTGTATATCGCAATATTTGTAAAAAAAAAAAAGTGAGATATTAATTTTGGTCCATATCGCCCAGCCCTAATCACTTATTTTATACTTGGACTTTGTTGTCCTTCTCAGTCTGCTTACCTTGGGGTCGACATAATATAATCTTGATTGTTTTTACATATGTAGGTAAAAATAGATGTTTAGCAACTCGTTAAAATACACCAGAATGCAGGAAATGGCATCTACTTTATTAAAAAATTTATGGGCGAGAACCCCCAGACACCCCCACACCACCAATATCCCCCCCAACCCCCCATATTACAAATGCTTCGGACACCAATGGTCCCAACTAGGAATGTGAATCTCTCAGTGTCTGGAGAATCGATTTGATTCCGAGTTTTGGTGTAACGATTCAATTCAAAATCGATTTTTTTGATTCAGAAATGATTTTTGATTCAGAAACGATTTTTCTATTGAAATGGTCATAAATTTAGTTTCAGTTTTATAACTGACAACTGTAAAAAGAAAAGCTTTGCAGAGAGTGGTGAAGGCTGCATAGAAGACCATTGGATCAACCTCCCCACGTCACAGACATCTACACCTCTAAATTCATTCATTCATTCAACCTTTATTTAGACAGATAAGTCACATTGAGCCTCGAAGACTCATTTACAAGTGAGATCTGCTTAGCCAGACAAACAAGTAATGAAATTAGACACATTAGGAAATGGAGGCGAAAAAATTCCTATTCAAATCTTTCCTCTTGCCTGATAATTTTTTTTAATATTAAAAAAACACCTCGCACAAATAAGCACATAGTGACGTAGACATTCTGCAGAGGGGAGAGACACGGAGAACGATGAGCAATGTTCATAGAAGCTCTCGAGGGCATTGTAAGAGTTCTGATAAGGATAGAATAATCAGCCAGCTCCCTCTGATGAGATCCGTAAACATCCTCGAGTTATGTCGAGGAATGGCCAAGGTTAACGCTAATGAGAATCCAAGAGTCCTGAAATGATGACAGAATGTTTAATTCAGCTGGTTCACTCTGGTTGACGGTGGAGTTCCCCGATGGGCGGGGGTGAGCGTCAGATTACATGTCCTCCAGGCGTATTCAGATAAGGTGGCCTTCAAAGTCAGTCGGGAGAGCCAGATTCAGATAAACACACAGTTGTTTTGGGTACAGGCAGAACATAATGACATCTACCTTGAGTCTGTGTTGGTCCAAAAACGGTTCTGAAATGTCCAAAATTATGTGGCCACACCTATGGAACGTACCTGAGTAAAAATCCCAGAGATTTGATACATTCTTCCCAAGGCAACTAAGTCTGGGTACACAAGCAACAACCAAGCCATTATAAAGGCAAGCAGCGTGATCGGGTCTCAGTTTGCTGCAGACAACTTCCTTGTTTGTTGATATACCAGCAATCAGCTGAATCCAAAAAGCAGGAACAAGTTATGGTAAATCCAATTAAATATGCGTCCTTAAAATCCAGAGATGACAGCAGAGATAGACACATCATCAAGTCTTCAAGTCGATGAGATATATAGCTGTGTGCATGCCAGCATGGCAAATCAGCTCGCCTAAAGCCTGTCTTCTCTTTGAAGAAATGTTATCAAATTGTGTAGAGGGACCAACTGGCCCAATAAGTCCATAATTTTTTGTTGGGAAGATATGCAAGAGAGGCTCAGAAGCAGTTTCACAGACAGACAGAGCAGCAAAGTAAAGCAGCGTGAGAGGGGTAAATCCGTCCTCGGCAGAAGCTTAGAGTATGTATGTACAGTGTGTATGTATGAATGTACCGTATTTTCCAGTGTATAGGTCGCACCTTTTATGTTTTTTTCAAGGCCTGTGACCTATACTCAGGTGCAA
>JBBPBX010003783.1:65833-80450 GCA_038048925.1 Garcialebias charrua | reverse complement strand
TTTCATCCACTGTGCCTAGGTACACTAGTGTGCCACGAGTGATTGTCAGGTGTACCTTGGAAATTATCAAAAAAGCCCCCTCCCTCCCCTCCCCCTTTCTACAACCTCTTTAAATTTAAGACCACATTGTTGTGGTACTGTTCGGGTGTATTTTTGAAGACATGTTAAGTGCAATTTGAAATGATAAAAATATATTTGTGTTTATTTCATTCCTATTCAAGACACTTTGATAAGAATGACTATACATTTAATATAGGCAAATACAGTGTATCTTTGTTTACAATTTTGGTTGGTGGTGTGCCTCTGGATTTTTTTCAGTGAAAACACTGTGCCTTGGCTCAAAAAAGGTTGAAAAACACTGATATACAGGTAGTCCCCGATTTACGAGCGCTCTGATCTACGAGGTTCCAGACTTACGAGCTGGCGAATTATTGGAAAAAACGCAAAAAATACTGAGTTTTCCTGTGTTTTTTCACCACAGTTCGTTAGCTAAACATGTGGACACACGTTTCCGATCATTTTTATGCACTCATAAGCAGTTTTTCGATGAAAAACGAGTGTTTGTAGTCGCGCTAGCAAAACCGTTCCAATTTACGAGCGAATTTCCGGACTTACGAGAAGCGTGGCGGCCGTTCCAAATTACGAGATTTCCGGTTTACGAGCGCCTCGTTGTAACGGATCTCGCTCGTAAATCAGGGACTACCTGTATACAGTATACAGTTATATTTGTGTGTGTATATACCGGTATATATATGGGCCCCCATGTTGACTCAAGCCCAGGGGCCCCCATCCTCCTAAATCCGGCCCTGGCCATGCCAAGTCTGTATGGTTTACCCAAAATCCACAAACAGGGTGTACCTTTAAGACCAATTGTTAGCATGATTAACTCGGTCACTTATAATGTTTCCAAATATCTGGCATCTGTACTCATCCCTTTAGTTGGCAGCTCAGAACACCACATACAGAACACCATGGACTTTGTGGATAAGGTGAGGGATGTCATCATGGAGACTGATGAAACAATGGTCTCTTTTGATGTCACATCACTCTTTACGTGCATTCCTGTTGATGAGGCAGTAGAGGTGGTCTGTTTAAGGTTAAAATCAGACACCACTCTGAACAGCAGGACCACACTTTCCACAGCGCTTATTAATTTTTTTAGGTCCACAATTTCAAAAGCCCAAATGTCTTATGAAAATTAGGGGAAGCTAATCTAATCCGCTATTTATATTCGACAATTGGCAGCCGGCAGCGTTATGCAATATTTGCACTACACTGCCAACTGAAAAGTAACTAAAATGATCCTAAAAGGATGAAATTACAAAAATCAAAGGATTTATTTAATACTTTACGTACATATATTCTATTCGGCCACAAAATTAACAAAAAAGAGAATGATCTTTTAATCCCTAAAACCACTTTTAAATCTCAAATACACGGGTGTGTCGGCACCGCATTTATACATAAAAGTAGGGATGCACCGATCCACATTTCTCACTTCCGATCCGATACCGATACTTATTAACTCAGTATCGACCGATACCGATACTTTCCCGATCCGATACTGTTCAGGTATTTGACTCTGTATAATGGAACTTTTGCACCCAAACTATTCATTTTAACATTGTGTGAGATAAACCCAATGAAGACACTCTTAAGCCTTACAATAGGGAACCCCCTATTGTAAGGCTTAAGAGTGTCTTCATTGGGTTTATCTCAGACAATGTTAAGAAGGGCAGTCACAGAATGTGATTGAACACAAGTGCTCTTTGAAACTGGATCGGAAAAGTATCGGCAGGTTTGATCCGATACCCGATACTTAAATAATGCTGGTATCGGATACCGATACCGATACTGGATCGGATCTGCCCCATCCCTACATAAAAGTAACCCAAATACATAAAACTAACGACTCACCGTCGAGTGGTCGACACAAAACACACAATAAAATCCTCCGGCCACGTTAATTTGGCTTGAAACAGCGGGGTTCTCTGCGGATTTATCCATTAGTAACCCAGCACAACCAACCAGCTAGACACAGAGTTAGCGTCCAGTTCACCTCTGACCCGGAAGATGTCAACATTCTATAGGTAGTCAACAGATTTAATGAAAAGTAACTAAAATACATAAAACTAACGACTCACCGTCGAGTGGTCGACACAAAACACACAATAAAATCCTCCGGCCGCGTTAATTTGGCTTGAAACAGCGGGGTTCTCTGCGGATTTATCCAAGAAACCCAGCACAATCAGCTAGCCACAGAATTAGCCTCCGAGTTCACCTCTGACCCGGAAGATGTCAAGATGGAATAGTCCATTTTTAGTAGGGGGATAAAGAAATCGACCGGTTTTTGTATTGCGTATTTAATGATCGTTTTCATCGTAACTATAATTATTTTTATGTTAAATGTACATTAACAAGCAGGATCAATGTTAGGGATGTAGGTGACTGGCCGGGGCGGGGCCGGGGCCCCTGCTGAAATGGGATCCCCAGGCACATGGTAGATCCGAGTCTGTTCTCCGCTCTGCTCCCTCCCCCTCCAACCCTCCCTCCTCTCTGCTCTTTACGGTGGGGAAAAAGGTAAAACAAGCAGCTACGGAGCCAGCATAAGAGCTTGTAAATAAGTTTATTGGTTTTTACTGATAGATAATTAGTTATTAGCGGTACTGCATTTTAAATAAAAATAGCACAAATCCGCTTATGAATTATAAAAGTTAGTCAAACCACAAAAACGCTGACAAAAAGTTTAGGTCCACTGTAAGCGGATTAGCACTTTAGCGCTCTCTAGCGGTCTGTGCCCACCACTGGGAGGTAGAAAAGAGAGCCTTGACGTCCTTTTCAGGGAGACCACCAAGTCATTGGTTCAGGTATGTTGACGACACCTGGGTTAAAATTAAATCTCAGGAAGTCCAACATTTCACTGATCACATCAACTCTGTGGATAAATATATCAAGTTCACACGAGAAGATGTAAAAAATGGCAGGTTGGCTTTCTTGGACTGTGAGGTCTCAGTTTCTGATAGAGGAAATTTGCAAACTGAGGTGTACCGCAAACCCACACACACAGACCAGTATTTACAGTTTGACTCCCATCACCCTCTGGAGCACAAGTTAGGAGTCATCAGGACTCTGTACCACAGAGCAGACAGCGTCCCCACTAACTCAGGAGCCAGACAGAAGAGAAATCACACACAAAACAGGCTCTAGAGAAATGTGGATATCCTAACTGGGCCTTCCTGAAAGAAGAAACCCAAACAGGACTCCAGCAGCCATCAGGTGAAAAGAAGGAACCCAGACCAGTGGTCATTCCAGATGTTGCGGGAGTTTCAGAGAAACTGAGACGTTTATTTTCTAAACACAACGTCCCAGTGGCTTTTAAACCCCAAAATACATTACGGCAAAGACTGGTTCATCCCAAAGATCCAGTCCCCCGGCACAAACAGAGTAATATTGTGTATGCTGTTCAGTGTCAGGAGGGTGATCAGTCTTATATCGGGGAAACTAAACAGCCACTGGCCAAAAGGATGGACCAGCACAGAAGATCAACATCATCAGGTCAGGACTCTGCGGTCTACACTCATCTCCAGGTCAGAGGTCACTCTTTCAGGGATGAAGATGTTCACATCCTTGATAGAGAGGAACAATGGTTTGAGAGAGGAGTAAAGGAGGCCATCTTTGTGAAAAGAAACCGTCCATCATTAAACAGAGGTGGAGGCCTCCGGGTTCAACTGTCCCCCTCTTACAATGCTGTTATTGCTAGTATCACTCAGCCCTCTGTGAATAGCAAACAACCATCAGGGTGCTAACGATCCATCGTTAGGCTGATGGTCCTCCTTGATCATGTGAGCAGCTGGTTTCAGGCTGTCATCAGCAAACTGGTTGATCCACTGTGAGAGGGTGCTATTTATAAGACTGAGCTGAATACAGCAGCTCAGACTGAGGAAGTCTTTCGGATGAAAGACGAAACGTTTCTACAATTTTTTTGCTTTGTTTTGTTTTTTGAATGTCCAGAGGACCAGACTTAGCTTTTTTAGATTTTTCTATCTGGATTATTGAGCATGCATCAGGGTACCTAAACAATTATTATTTTGCTCGAAATTATAGCAAAGATGTGTCTGTCTAACATTTCCTTAATAAATGCACTTTAATGGTCAAATCAGCTTTATTTAAAAAATAGTTTTGCTGCCTCGGTGCTCTGTGAACGCGCAGAGGATGAGAAATAGGAAGGAGGGGCACGGCTCGTTTCTCCGAAATTTAACAAGAAAAGTACAGGGTACCTAAATAATTGTTTCTGTGCTCAAAATTATAGCAAAGGTATGTCTCAGTCTATTATTTGCTTAGTAAATACAATTTAATGGTCAAATTAGCTGCATTTCGCCGCGGTGTTGCAGCTGTTTTGACTTTTCCAAGCAACGAGCAGAATGAAAGTGGTGAAGGTATGGCAGGTCGATTGAGTCATTAAAAGCTGGTGAAGATTCTCAGTCATCCAGGACATGGTAAATTCTAAAAAGTGTAAGAAAAAACCAACAAAGTATAATAAATAAAGTCCAGTTGTTTTTGTCTTGAACTTTTTTGAATTTGTCATTATAGCCACGTTTACCTATTACATGATACAATAGTCAACAGCATGCCATACAACTATTACTACTCTGCTGCCATCAAGTGACTGAAAGTGGCACTGCTAATTTTTTCTGTCAGAATGAATGGAAACAGTCATATCTCAGCCAAGAAATTGTTTATAAATATGGGGAAAAAATCTTATAGGTCGAAAAATACGGTAGTTATTATTTTTCTTCCTCTCTTTTTGAATTGTGCACGTGTTCAGTGTTGAATTATTTTAATTAAACTGTTCTGTTTTCAAGTTTACGGTTTTTCGTTTGCCATTAAAGATATGTTGTGCGTGGGAACAATTAAATAACTTTTTGTCTTGGGTTAGATTTAAATAACAAATAGGTCAGTGCTTTTATTGAGGCAAGAAGCAACTTCATGTATCCAGTAATTGTTATAAAAAAACATTTACTACCAAAGTTTAGGAAGAAAATTACAGTAATCTTATCACTTTACAATTAGTTGCTCTGAGCTGAAGTACAAGAGGTTGCCGCTACGGTTGCAGCTCAGTGGCGTGATGGTATTTAAAAGGTATTAATCTTAACTCAAGAACTTCTGTACATGTGTATACCCTGGAAAATGTCATTAAAAACCTTCAGTAGAGCAGTTTCAGTGCTATGGAGAGATTTGAAGCCGGATTGGAACAACTCTAGGATGGCGTTTGATGGGGATTTTAAACCCCTGTTACCTTAATAAAAATCACACAAGATAAACAAGAGAACAGTGTTAAATCAGACAAACAACCTTGCAAGGGGGAAGGGCTTTTTAATGTCTTTTGAAACTTAGTTTGGTCTCAAATACATTGTTCAGCACAATTCCGAATTGTACTGGACATGACAAGCTATTTAAACAAGAAGCAGGTGGAGTTTAACAAGCTCTGACGTCTTACAGATAAAACAAACAAGTCATGGTTCTGATCAAACAAGAACATCTAATCCAAACATTTGTCAAGGCTAGAAGACTGTCTTTTCTGTATCAAAGACAAAAGCAAACAACATGTTTGTACTATCAAATATAAGTGTTTAAAGGGAACAGAGAATATTTGATATAAGTGAGCTGGGTTATAATTATTGGGTCAGAGTAATTAGTTTTAGATGATAAATATTGAACATCTCCATCATTTCATCCTCTTTATCATATATAAACTGATCATTATCAATCAGGTGAGCGGTGCGGAAAACAACCCCTGAGGCCGAATTTCTAATTAGAGGCAAAAACTCACACCACCGTCCCGTGCCTCCACAGTAACGCCCTGACAACTTCAGGATCACCTTTTTAAGATGGTTTGAGAGATTATAAAGTTTTGGAGAACTCTGTTGATTGTCATATTTCATGACTTATTTCAATGTTTGAGAGAAATAAAGATTTGAGGAGAATTTTGCAATGAGTATGGTCTCACTTTATGGCTTATGTCAAAAGTTTTAAAAGGAATAATATATTTAGCATGGATTAGTCTATTTACCCACAAAAACCAAGTTTTTCCAAAGAAATAGGACTTTTGAGAAGAAACATATATAAAGAACTAATCTATTTGTGTTAAACAAATACAAGAAATAAGCTATTTAATTTGTTTTAAAAATAAAAAGAACCAATCTAATTTGTCTTAACCAAAGAACCAATCTAATTTGTTTTAACCAAAAAAAAGAACCAATCTAATTTGTTGTGTTAAACAATTAAATGGAACTTATACACTTTCAAAGATGTGGGAAATAATTCTCAAACACACAACAAAATAGCCCTTTATGGACACAAAAATAAAATAAACTTTCAGTTGGTTTGAAACTGCCTTGATATCAACTATTGCCCAGGAAAGTAAAAACAACCGGTTTGAACTTAAAAAATGAAATAGATCAAACATTCTTCTTCACAGCATCCATCTTTTTCTTCTAGTGGGGGGTAAGTTCAGTGTCTGCCCAGGGGAGGGAGTGTCCAGATTTCAGAACAAGTTCTTTCTGTCCCTTGGGGATTTGTTTGTGGCATAAATTGTTGGGCACAAGTCCATTTCATCTGGGGGGGAGAAGAGTTGTTGTGTGTGGAATAAGTCCAGTTTTTCTGCGGGAAAGCTTTTGCTTACGAGATCAGTCCAGTTCTGCTTGGGGAAAAGCTTATGTCTGTGGAATAAGTTCATTTCATTCTGGGGGGGGGAGAAGAGTCTTTTTTTTCTTCTGGGGGGGAGCTTTTGTTCAAGTCTTTTTCTTCTGTGAGTTTCTGTGCGGGTCTTTTTCTTCTTGGGGAGAGCTTTTTGTTCAAGTCTTTTTCTTCTTGGGTTTTTGTCAAAGTTCATTTTTTTTCTTTGGGGAGAGCTTTTTGTGCACCTTGTGGGTGGAGGGCATCAGGCAGTTTGATGGCTTCAGTCTTGTCCAGCTGTCTGTTGTTTAGTCTATTCAGGCATAAATTGCGGGCACAGTAGCAGGTCGCAAACCTGAATTGTGTGTGGCATAGTGTAGTCAAGCCACATGTCTTGACAAAGTGGAGAGCTTTGCTCTGACCAGATCCATCTCAAAATCTGGCTCAGCGATTGTTCCAAACTTCTTTTTCAGGGGAGCACCGGTCACTCAGATGTAACAGAGGCTGCTTTTTCTCTCGAGAAGATGACGCGTCCTTTCCACCACCTGTTGGGGTCCCGTCCACCCTCGTTTTCAGCCGTCCCTAGCAGGACCTCGTGTCAAGGCGGGATTCACTGGCATCACTGGCAACTCCTCCTGAAGGAGTTCCGGAAACCTGTAGTCTTTTGAGAGGAGAACTGGACACCAAAAAACTTGCAAATTGTCAAATAAAACTAAGGCCTTTTGATCCCATGAGCCATTTGTGGTCTGGGGAAGGTCAAACTGTGGGTAACTCCTTAGTGAGTCAAATCTGTTAACTTAAACTAAATTCTGTAATTGGCTATAATAATAATCGTTTCTTTAAACTTAAAATAAAATTCCATTCTTATTATCTAAAACATTTGTATTTAATGGCAAAAAACAACACAACAACAAATGATTTCATTCTTCAGTGAAAATGAGTAATCACTCACTTTGATTTGAGGTTAGTTTTTAATTAGTAAGTTATTCTTAATTAGCATGATCATCAAAGTGAGTAGCAGGAGACGGAGACGTTTTATACTCACCTAAAATACTTTACCTTTTTCATAGTCTGTAGAAAAAGTCTAAACATACATACAGACATAGACAGACATATACGTACAGACAGACATACAGCCGTATAGACAGACATACAGCCATAAACATATATATATATAGACATACAGCCGTATAGACAGACATATAGACATAAACATATATATAGACATACAGCCGTATAGACAGACATACAGCCATAAACATATATATAGACATACAGCCGTATAGTAATAAAGAATTCACAATACAAACATGTGGTTCATGTTCTCAAAATAAGTCCAGTCTATAGTCAGGGTCAGTCGTGTTTTAAAAATATAGAACCACCACATTTCAAAATCAACCTTTCAAATCAACCTTTTGAATAGATCCAAAACTCCAGGGCATCCCCCATCTTTTTTCTCTTTGGATCTGTTAAAAATAAATACCTGTTTATCAAATGGCATATACAGTACCTGTTTATTAAACAACATATATAAAAGCAATGTGGTTTGTAGGTTTATCTGATTTATCCTACAGTACAACGTGCTTCTTAAATGATCCTTTAAATGGCTATGCTGTTGAATATAAAAATCTAAAAAGTTATTTTTTGTACAACTGATGATCAATGAATGAATGAATGAATGAGCTGTTTCCCTTTATGAGCCATCATCAATGTTATTAGTGATATATTCTTTATTATCATTAGTTATTTCTAGGAACACTTCCTAATATTCCCTTATTGCATTATTATATATCGCCACTGAGTGTCAGGCAGGCTCCCTCACTCACAGTCTTTAAGTCTTGAATAAAAAAAACCACTTTTATTCTTTCAACTTTAACATAATGTGATTTGTTTTGATCCTCTCTGTAATATACACTGTTCACTATTTTAGCTAGTTTCTGTTGCTTTTTCTATATAATTTGTTTTCGTTTTTGTTTTGTTTTTTCTTTTGTTTTCCTGTCTGCTTGGCTTGTTTCTATCGTACAGCACCTTGGTTGGCCCGCGTCAGCCTAAGTGCTCTATAAATAAAGTGGTATGGTATAAATAATCTAAGATCTCAAGCATAAAGCTATAAAAATTGTTCTAAAAATGTCTTAATCAATTCCTTTGTGGAAAACCAGACCAACCAAAATGCACTCCCGTCAAGGATAATCTGCTATCCTTCCTTCAGCTCCACAAAACATTGAATGTCTGTGGAGACACAATTTTAATCTGTAAAAGAAAATATAAACATTAACTTGTTTCAGGGTTATGAGCTGGGATCATTATCTCTGTACCATCACGAAGTTACTGGAAGCGGAAAAATAAGTCGTCAGACCCACATAAGTACAATATAAACTACAAATTCTGTGGCCTTGCTCTAGCAGGCCATCTCATGAGCATATGTGTTTTATTAAAAAAATTAATCATAGCAGACTGCAGATTTGAAATACTATACCAGGGCATTAACAGATCTTCACAGATCCATACGGGGGGCATGACCTTCAGCTGGACAGTTGGCGTGGGTGACTTCAGGACCTGTCCTCATTTTCTTGTTGGAGAATGTGCTCAGACCACTCTTGTCAGAGCATCCAGTGACCGCATATTCTGGTCATGTGTGTTTGATGACCTTGTTCTGACAGGTTTTTGACAAAATCTTTGCCTTTGCTTTGCTGACAGTCTCTTATCTTATCTTTGTGGACAGTCTTTATGGACAGTCTTTGTGGACAGTCTTTTGCTTGGATAAAAGTCCAGTGCCCTCGAATGTTTATTTTGAGCAGGGCAGCCTGGGAGTCCAGCCTTGGTGTTCTCGGAAGTCAGCGAGCCAGCTTCTGGACACGCCCTTAATATGAAATCTGATCTGATCCAATCAATAACCACAGTAGCTGTAACTCAAAAATTCAGACGCTGCATGTGTTTTTGACATGGTCCTAAATGCCTAAATGCATGAACTACTAACTATGTGTTCTGCAAAGTGTTGTGAGGTCCTTCAGACTTACGGTTTCCGCTCCACAAACATCGTGAGGCCGCTTCTAAGAAAAAAAATGAGAAAATAGAAAAATGTAAAAATCCTTAACAAACCAGGTTCAAAGTAATCATGTTATTTCTATAAGCATTTACCTTGAATAGAGTCACCTCTGCAAGTCTGGTTTGCACAATGGAATTTAAAATGTTCATTACATAAAAGTGAATTTTCAACAGAGGCATCCTTTTAATCTGATCTGCATAACAGATCTAAAATCATTAATTTACGTATGAGTAAAATTGTCAATTTAACCTGAAACTAGAAATTTTACCACTTTTCAGTGGTTTACTTATCAAAAGTTAAAGCATGGGCTGGATGATTTTGCCCTGTGGTTCCAAGTTTCAATGTTTACAAGTCCAATTCTCACTTATTATAAACTGAGATCCAAATTATGTCCTAAATAGAAAAGTATTGATTAAAATAAAAAATGTGTATTCAGTCAAGGCGTGTCTGTGAGTGGTACTTCCCGTTTTAATATTCCATATTATTATTACTGTATACACAGCCCCAATCTGTTTGAAATAAAAACAACTCTTACTGCGAAAGATTATGCATTGTATGGTCAAACGATATGTTATTCTAATTCCCTTTCAAATTTACCAGACCTCTTTTTGCCATTAATGGTCATAATTTATGCAAATCAATATCAAAATTAGGTTTTAACAGTGAAATGTGTCTTTCACTCCTGGCGAGTTGGCTGGATTCTTGTGCGTATTTAACCTACTTGCTGAAAAGTTACTTCTAATAAAGCATTTTTATTATTAATCATTTCAGTCACATTATATAACTCTTAAAAGGAAACAGCTCTTATAATCTACTTAACTGTGAAATAGCCTTTTAAAATCGATAAAACATTTTTAATGTATGCAAAAATCGTTTTAAAATGATGAATTTAAACTGAGCGTTTCAACTTACAATCTAGTCAAGTTTCTATTTGACAAGAATACTTTTTTATTCTTTATAAGTGTCAAAGTTTTATCAATTTAGTTAAACCTTTAAAAGACAGAATTTACTGGCAAGTCTAAAAATAGATTTCTGCTAAATTTGTCTAAGACTTGTTATCCTAAAATGCCTAAACTTAATTTTGATCTGATTATGGTTGTTAATTTAAATTAACAAGCTTATTATAAAAGTTTAAATAGTCAATAATTGTAATTCAATGCAGTATACCGGTAATACTTTCTCTACTTCCCATTTATTTTGCATTAAATCCAAATATATTCCGTGTTTTATCAACATCCTATGCGACTGCTATAAAAACATCCAGTTCCTCTCAACTTCACCTCGCAGTAACAGACTCTACTCAGAATCTGAAAACATGAACTGGACCTCTCTGGATGACCAAGATAAAACTGTTTTTGTTTCATGAATGTTACTTTTCTGTTCCCCTCAGATAATCACAGGTGACTGTGAGCATAGTTGCCAAGTCCGCTCATCATAAGCTACTCTGGGCTTTTTATTTTCTGTAGTCGCTTATTGTGGCTTAACATCAACTTTAGGTCTTGTGCCATTTTTATTTTATTTTTCTTTTATTTATGTATGTGTCATTAGTACTACCTCTCTGTTAGCACAGTACTTAAGAACCAAGATGGCCGCGCTCAGACCAGTAGCAGCTTCATGGGCTTCCAGAACATCCCCAGTTTTTAGTAGTTTTAATAGTGTTTTTGTACCTGACTCTGCGCGTTTTTTGCGGGTGAATTATAGCCGAACTGAGCTGTTGAGAATTGGAGCGGATTTACCACAAGGCACAGCTGAAATCAGCAACGAACTCAAATCAGAACTCGGAAGATTGGATCTGCTTAGATCATCTTTCTGGAAGCAGATGCGCGGAGGAAAGAAGAGAAAGCGATGCTCTCGAGGGAAAAAGCGTGGCTGTCGAGCAGGAATCATGACGAGACTACGAGCAGACGCTAAAACCGGTAAACCCCCGATGCCGGCTTTATTTCTGTCTAACGTGCGTTCGCTCGACAACAAGATGGACCTGCTTCGTCTGAGAGTAACAACGTCGGAGGAGATGAGGAGATGTTCGGTGCTTTGTCTCACGGAAACATGGATCAATGAAGACACTCCTGACTCTGTTTACGAGTTGGATAATAAACTATTTTTCAGAACGGACCGGTGCATCGAGACTACGGGGAAAACGCGAGGTGGGGGTGTCTGCATTTACGTTAACAAAGACTGGTGCACGAACTGTGCCGTTATCAGCAGGATCTGCTCAGCTGCTGTGGAGCTTTTAACAATAAGATGTCGCCCACATTATCTTCCCCGCGACTATTCAGCGATAATAATAAGCAATGTTTACATACCCCCCGATGCTAATGCTAAAGTCGCCCAGGAAGAAATTCATGAGTTACTCACCTCGCTGCAGTGTAAATATCCTGAGGGGTTTTTCATTGTTTCCGGGGACTTCAATCACGTGGATTTACGTGCCATCCTTCCAACCTTCAATCAGCACGTTTTCACAGAAACACGAGGAAATAAGACATTAGACCAGGTCTACACGAATGTGAAGGGGGCGTACACGGCGAAGCCACGCCCACCGATCGGGGCTTCCGACCATCGCTCCCTGCTATTGGTCCCTAGACAGCTCCCCCCACTCCGACGTTCGATGCCAGAACAAAGAGTGATCACATCGTGGCGCCAAGATAGTTCCCCCATGCTAAGAGACTGCTTTGAAAACACAAACTGGTCTGTCTTCAAAGAGGCAGCTACGAATGGAAATTCAATTGACCTGGAGCTTTATGCTTCCTCTGTCCTGGGTTACATCAGTACATGTGCTGAAAATGTATCCATAAGAAAGTGTGTTAAATTTTACCCCAATCAAAAACCCTGGCTAAATAAGGATGTCCGCACCCTGCTGGCAGCCAGGGACACTGCATTCAAGTCTAAAGATACTGAGGAGTTGAGAAAGTGCAGGAGAGAACTGGATGATGGCATAAAGAAGGCCAAAGCCGCGTATGCACAGAGGATCGAGGGACAGTTCACCTCACATGATCCAAGGAGCATGTGGCAGGGCATCAAATGCTTAACAGACTACAAGGGCAAAAGCAAACAATGCCCCAGGGACCCATCCCTGCCTGATGCCCTCAATAAGTTTTATGCACGTTTTGATGATCCAAACAGACCAACTAGCACCAGACTCACCTCATCACCAGACGAGGAGCACCTCAAAGTGACCGCAGCAGAAGTGAGAGGCAGTCTCAGAAGGATCAACCCTCATAAAGCTACGGGTCCAGACAACATCCCAGGGAAAGTTCTGAAGGAATGTGCGGACCAGCTCTGTGAGGTGCTGGCTGACATCTTCACCACCTCACTTGCACTGGAGTCAGTTCCCACCTGCCTGAAGACCGCCACCATCATCCCAGTCCCAAAAAGCTCCACAGTGACTGGTCTGAATGACTACAGACCGGTGGCTCTCACCCCGATAGTCGCTAAATGTTTTGAGAAACTGGTCATGTCCCACATCAAGACAGCCGTCAACATCAACGAGGACCCTCATCAATATGCATATCGTGAGAACCGATCAACAGAGGACGCCATCTCCTCCGTGGTCCACACTGCTCTCACCCACCTGGATCAGAAGGACTCATACGTGCGTCTGCTCTTTGTGGACTTCACATCTGCCTTCAACACCATGATCCCCCAAACTCTGATAGACAAACTATCCACACTTGGACTAAGCCCCTCTATTTGTAACTGGGTCTTAGACTTCTTAACAGACAGACCACAGTCCGTGAAGATCCACAACTTCTCCTCCTCCACCATCACCCTCAGCACTGGCTCTCCTCAGGGATGTGTGCTGAGCCCTCTTCTGTTCACTCTGCTCACATATGATTGTATAGCCACACATCCAGGCTGTCATATTGTTAAGTTTGCAGATGATACAGCTGTGGTGGGATGCATCACAGATAATGATGAATCCAGCTACAGACAGGAGGTGGAACATCTGGAGAGCTGGTGCAAAGAGAACAACCTTCACATGAATGTGAAGAAGACGAAGGAGATGATTGTGGACTTCAGAAGGAACAAACACACCCACACCCCACTGTATATAGGTGGATCTGCGGTGGAGGTGGTCTCCAGCTACAAATACCTGGGTGTACACTTGAATGATAACCTCAGCTGGAGCAATAACACCACCAGCCTGATCAAGAAAGGTCATCAGAGACTCTACTTCCTCAGACGGCTGAGACGAGCCGGTCTGAGAAGCCCAGTCCTCACCTCGTTCTACAGGTGTGCAGTGGAGAGCGTCCTGTGCTCCAGCATCAACGTGTGGCATGGAGGCTGCACAGTTGCAGAGAGAAAAGCTCTGCAGAGAGTGGTGAAGGCTGCACAGAAGTCTGTGGGAGTCAGTCTCCCCACCATCACAGACATTTACACCTCCAGATGCAGAAAAAGAGCCACCTGCATCATGAAAGACCTCACTCACCCAGCACACTCACTCTTTGCACCACTCCCTTCGGGACGGAGGTTGAGGAGCATCAAATGTAGAACCACTAGACTGAGAAACAGCTTCTACCCTGAGGCTGTCAGACTCATGAATAAATAAATAATAAGAATAAACACTGCAAAATGTCACATCATACTGATACTGTACTGATCTGTTTCTTGTTGCTGCGTTCATCTGTGACCATCTGTTTCTTGTTGCTGCGTTCATCTGTGACCATCTGCTCATGTTCGTGCTGCTGTTTATAATGATGTTTTTCTACTACATTAGGGCTTAGTGTATTACTAGCTGATGTGATGTCTCTCTTAGTTAATCCTAGATGTTATTATTGTATTTCTCTTGCATTTGTTGTTGGATGTAACTGGGACCCTGTGTACATAATCTCGTTTTCAACACATGTACTACATGCGGTGCAAATGACAATAAATTCTCTCTGACTCTGACTCTGACTC
>JBBPBX010003783.1:0-65645 GCA_038048925.1 Garcialebias charrua | reverse complement strand
GTGGTGGGGGGAGGGGGGAGGTAGGGGGATGAGGGGTGGGGAGGTGGGGGGAGGGAGGGAAGGTTGTTAGTTTCTGCTCTGAAACTAACATTTTATAATGAAGGATAAAACAGCTGAAACTGTTTGTTTTGTCACTTAGCAAAACAACACATGATCCACTAAATTATGTTTTGTAAACCTTCAAAAGTAATGAATGGTTGGACATCTACAATTATTTAACTTCTGTAGCAAACCCAATGATCCAAGTTTGCCTTTGCCAAGTTTATCTGGAGGAGGTGCAGACGCAGCTGCATCCATCCAAGGCTACTAGAGTACTTGTTTTAAAATAAAATAAAAACTTATTCAGATGCTTTGTCTCTCTGATTCATTCAGCCATATTTTTTTACTGACTAAAGGTCTATCTCTTTTTTTTTCCTTTTAGACAGACAACCTTTTGTGTACAGTATTTATTAATATATGTGAGCAAATTAATGTCAAACTGGAAAACCTTTTAGATCCAGTAATCACACTCAGAGCAGTTAAACACAGAAAACGCTGCAGGCAGGTTCAGCACGGGTGGGGGGGGGGGTTGAGAAAGGCCCACAGATAAGGAGCCACTGCCTACACACACACAAGAAAATGGGAGGAAGAAAAAGCAGAGGTGCAGGGCTCCAGAAACACAAACATACACATATAAACGGACTAAACAAATACAAAAATAAATGTTCTTGTCTTAATTTCTCTTCTTGCCTGGCCGGACACACTAAACGTCCAATTTAAAGGTCTGGCAGCCAGCCTCACATTTCTGGTCTTGGCGTATTTTTGGCTGCCCTCGCTTATAAATCACAGAAATCTTGGTTCTGCCAACTAGCGTGTGCGCAAAATTCGCCTAGTTATCGAAAAGCAGACACCTCATTCAAAATTTCAAGTCATCGGCTCAGGGTGAACTAGTTCCTGTTACTGTACTCAAATTGTTCTAAAAACGACATATCAACAAACACTATTTAACACTCACATTTCTTGTTGACCTGCGCGGATGTCTGGGAATCTCCGCCAACCCGACCCTGATCGCACCATGGACAGAGGAAGCCGGCCAGAGACAAACCCAATCACTGGACTTTCTGTCATATTTACCGTGCCTCGCAGCTGCGCTCCGTTCAGAGGTCATCAGGAGCAGGTATTTGGGAGAATGGGTTTCGGCACCATAATGATGGGGATTTTAAACCCCTGTTACCTTAATAAAAATCACACAAGATAAACAAGAGAACAGTGTTAAATCAGACAAACAACCTTGCAAGGGGGAAGGGCTTTTTAATGTCTTTTGAAACTTAGTTTGGTCTCAAATACATTGTTCAGCACAATTCCGAATTGTACTGGACATGACAAGCTATTTAAACAAGAAGCAGGTGGAGTTTAACAAGCTCTGACGTCTTACAGATAAAACAAATAAGTCATGGTTCTGATCAAACAAGAACATCTAATCCAAACATTTGTCAAGGCTAGAAGACTGTCTTTTCTGTATCAAAGACAAAAGCAAACAACATGTTTGTACTATCAAATATAAGTGTTTAAAGGGAACAGAGAATATTTGATATAAGTGAGCTGGGTTATAATTATTGGGTCAGAGTAATTAGTTTTAGATGATAAATATTGAACATCTCCATCAGCGTTCTCCTCCAAGAAACATTAAACTGAGACTCAACATTATTTCCAGTAGTTTAGAGCTGAATGGGTGTCAAGTTCTTTTTCTTAAACTGTGCAGCTTCCCCACTTGAAAAGGATGGATAAATTCATGCAGACTTGAATTAGCAGGGTCTTACTCGAAGGACCAAGCAATTTCTTCTTTTTTGAACTCCATTTTTTTTTTGTGTCAAGACATGCTCACATTTGATCCAGAAGCAGGTAAAAACCTTTAAACAAACCCAAAGGAACATATAATTACTTCTAAATATAAGTTTACATAAATTATTTTAACTCAATTACACAGAAAATAACAAATTATATAAATAATACTGAGCAACCAATCGTGAATTAAACCCACAAAGTAATCAAAATTAAATGAACCAGTAACTACTTAAACTCTTTAACTTTAAAGTGCATTTCTAGTTAATAATTCCTTCTACATAATATTTACATTTATTAAACATCTACTTTTCAATGTTAATCATAAATATTTAATATAAATAACTTTCAGTTAATTTAACATCCAAATCCACCACCCAACAACACAACAATCAGTTCAATAATAAACAATTAATCAACGCCAGGTTTCACCACCACAATCCACTGCTTCAGTTCATACGTTGCTGCTAATGGGTGCTAATTAGCCGACCGGCAACTGGAAGCCCAGCTGAAGAAATGTAGGCAGCCTCGAAGTGTGATCTTACAAACAATACGGTTAGTTTTACCGGCTGCCTCTTCGCCGGTTCACAGATTTATCTAGTTCCACACAGTTTGACTAAGATCTCTCTTCAAGAGTCCACTACTCCCATCCTCTTTGTTTGACTCTCTCTTCCGCTTTTGTCATTGTCCATCCTTCTTTTAGGTCCGTGTGCACGCATGTCTTTTTTTTCCTTTTCTTTCTGATTTGACTTCACACCTCCCACTCGATCTTTCCACGAACCACTGTGAAGAGCGCAATTCCGTTGTCGTACTTGGTACATCTAGAGTTTTATTCCTCTCTGGTTTGACTTTCCATACGTTCCTCTACAGGTATTAAGACGACGAGCCACCTAACATCCCTGTGAAGAATGTTGGTCTTGATTTTATCTTTCTTTGGTGGATGAGTTGATCCTTGCTTGATATGTTTTGTTATAGGAGTGCAATAACTTGGGACAACCTGGACATTTACATCCCTCACAACACCATTTTTGTCGGGATTAGCACTTGCAACTTTGCCCAGCATAAACTGTCCTCTAAAAGCATTTTGGTCACACAACCAGACAATGTCCCCAACAGCAACATTTCTCTGGGAAGTGTGGCACTTGCTTCTTACAAAAAGGTTGGGACCAGTTAGTTGCATCCAGCTTTTCCAGAACTTAGCAACCTCATTCTGCCTAGCTCTCAATCATTTGAAGAAATAGTTGGAGAAATCAAATATTTTCACATCACCACTCTGAGATGCTCGTCCGAGCAAAAGACTGTTAGGTGTGATGTACTGAATACAACCCTCTCGACTCTGTATTCTAGCATTGATTGGGTGCTCATTTGCAAGATTGGCAGCATTATAAAGAATTGTATGAAATTCACTTAAAGTTAGTGAGAGTTCTTGACCAAGACCAACAGCGGCTTCAGCAGCTCCATTCCTATGAGGTGAGTCTGCGGGAAGGATTTTACACACCCATTCAGTCCCATTCTTTGCTGCAGTTTCTTCCAAACTTGATATATTCTGGGTGCTTAGATACTTATACAGCTCTTTCAAAACTGGTTTAGCTCCAATAAAATTTGTGCCTGCATCAGACCAGTTCTCCTGGGGGTGACCTCGGATCGCCGTAAATCTCTGATAAACCATCAGGAAACTTTCAGTGGAGAGCGAGCTGACTAATTCGGTATGAATAGCTCTACTAACCATACAGCAAAAAACGACTCCCCAGACTTTAATTGTCACCCTTTTCTTGATGTCGTCTCTGACATGATAGGGCCCAAAGAGATCGACTGAAGTGAACTTGAAAGGAGGGTTCGGGTTCAGTCCGCTTGGGCGGCAAGTCACCCATCAATTGCTGACACTTCAGAGCTCGAGCTTTCCTACAGACCATATAGCTATCAACAATCTTTTGGGCTATTCTCTATCCTTTTACAACCCAGGCATTCTGTCTCATCCTCAAGAGGGTTCCAGCAATTCCGTCATGTGCGGTATTGTGGGCTTCTCGACCCAACAGTGTTGACACCCAGGTATCACGGGGTATGATGGAAACTGCAACTCTGTCTTCTCTAAAGATCTATATTCTGCCACCACAGACTAATAATCCAGACTCTTTGTCTCTATAAACCACCAACCTATCTGTGGTTGTGTTGGGAAAGTTGGCATCCATTTGAGCAGCAAGAAAAATGTCCCTGAGAGCATCTTGCCGTTCTCTCATGGAGATTACCCCAGTTGAGCAGACTGCCTCCCACTTCGGTTTACCTACAGCTTGATTTTTCCTGATGAATTTCTTTGCCACTCTCCAAATCCAGACAATTGTTTTGACTAGTCGTGCCAAACTGCTAAAGCGGTTAACGTTTATCAGGTTCTGTATGGATATTGATGGCCGCTGTTCCTTTGCCAAGACCTCTGTCCGATTATAAGGCAGTTCTTGTTTGAGATCCCAGTCCTCGTGGTCACAGCAACAAATGTCTTCTTTTGCAATTTGGTGATGCTTTCTTTTGCGTTGATGGTCAGTTGTTTAGATGATTTGATTGGCCACTTTTCAACTGGAGATTTTAGAAATGCTGGGCCTTGCTGCCACTTAGAGTCAATGTCAAGATCTTGAGGGCTGGCTCCTCGGGTAATGATGTCAGCAATGTTTTGGTCCCAAGGAATCCACCACCAATCTTGGATTCTTTTGTTACTCTGGATCTCTCCAATTCTATTTGCAAAGAATGATTGAAACCCATAGCTCTCTCTTTGAATTGCTCCAAGCACTGTTTGACTATCAATGAGGTGATACCACCTCTCAATTTTGATTTGGCTGTGCATCTCAAAGTACATGTATATATATATATATATANAGACCAAGAGTTAACTCAAAATGTAGGGATAGCAGTGATAACAGGAAATTAGATTCAGCCTGTATTTTTTAGTTTTTTGTTTGTACATTATAATTACTTATTTAAAAAGCTTGCATTGTAAGCCAATTTGGTTTTTAACAAGCATATGCTTGTTCTTTCTAGTGTAATAATATATATATAGGCGCTTATCAGTTTACTGATTTACCTATATTTTAGATGTAAATTGGCAGGGTTTAGACTGACACAAAAATACATCATTAATTAAACGAGTTCTCTCTTTTTCAGTTTAATATCAATAATTCTATACCTTGGAGGTGATATGCAAAGACATGATACGTTAATTTATGAACTGAATCATTTAATCAACAAATCATTGAATTACATCTCACATTTGTACATGTTTGGATCGATCGAATTTTCCTATAACTAACTGTTCACAGATTAAAACATAGGAACAACAAAACACAAGTTGTGGGTGTTATTAACTTATATCTCTGCTGGCACAATAACTTAAAGTTTAGTTACTTAAAATAAGAAAGTTTCAGAGTAGGAAAATTGAGGATTGAAGAAGATGGAGGATGAGGAGAGGCATTATCTTGATGTGTTTTAACCAGAAACATGCAGTTCCTCGGCGGCTTCCGCTCGACTCGGTCGAATGGACATCTACGTTTTACCTGTGAGAAGATTCTTGGTCTCTTCTTCGGTAAACTTGTCCCAACCTCACGTGCACAAACTGTCCGTTCGTGCTACGGCTTACAGGCGACCGGCGTCCATTTTTGCAATGGCTCGCTCACAAGACGGCTTCCACCTCACCGAAGTACCAACCTCAGTTCCGGTTGGCTTTTCAAGATAAAAGCTTCCTTGAAAGAATTTCATTAAAATATAGCTTTTTCAGCTAGAAATGGATTTATAACAGGCATGTTATACATCTTTTAACTGAATGACGTGTCCTTAGCGTGTGACTGGCATTCATTCAGCTCTTTTGGGGAACCTCATGGCTTGAGGTCCTTAGCAAACTCTAGGCTCCAACAGGAAGTGAAGCCTTAAAAAGGGTAGGTTGACCCAGTAAATCCCTCTCGCTTATTGGTTGCTTCCCAGAAAACGGGAGTGAATTTGTTTGGGTCAGAAGAGTTATCAAAAGTTAAAGAAGTGAAGATTATGTAGTAAGAGTGTTCAGACAAGTGACAGAAACCTGTCACCAGTCATACAGATTACTGATTAAGCATTTGATTAATGTCTTAACATTTCTAAACAACTCTGAACAAGTCATTCTGACATATTAACTCACTTTCACCATTTGATTCATCATATGAAAAAGTGACCATCATTTTGAAATAACATTGGATTTCCAACTTGAATTAAACAGTTTGAATTAAACAGTCCTTGACTATCAAACATTGAATTCAATAATGCTTACTTAACACAAGGTTATTCATTAACACAAAATAAAGTAATAAGAGAGTCTCTTATGACTTATTGTGTTTTGATTCAAAATAATGTAATAAAATAGTGTTAATGTCTTTTTACTGAAAGTATCAGTGAAAATGTGTCACTGGGACATATCAAAGAGGCGAAGGTGTATCAGAGACCACCGTCTGGATCACTACAGTCCCCCTTTTTGGAAGCCATCGCCTGTCCATGGGGATGAGTTCCAACACGAAAGGATACCACCAAATGTCTCTGATCTTGATGTAATCTAGCAAGTGGAAAAAATCAAAAATTATACTTCCATAATGTTTTTGGAAATTCCATACTGTTCGTAGGTAATCCCATAGCGGAAAGCTATTAATCCTTTGGAAAACAAAGTCTTATAATCCACAGCAGTAATTCCACAACGGTAATTCCATATCGATTAGAGTTGTTGATTTCATCAGCAACAATTGTTTTAATCAGCATGTAGAGGGGATCCCTCGATTGACGCAGAGGAGGCGACCCTTGGATGAAGTCCGAAGACCAACGTTGAAGTAGCAGGTCCCCACATCAAAGGTTGAAGGCTGGTTGGTTTCCAGTCCGTGCCACTCTGGTTCTATGTGTCATGCAATTATATGGTTTTAGGTGGGCCTATGATTGGGATTTTACATTAAGCCTTACCTATATGCACCTGGTATGTAAGCTATCATGGTATAGATCAGCTACATATACCAAGTAAGGGGTGGATCATGCATCCAAAGTTAAACATAGGGATCTACATCTATAGACGGTTCAGGAGGGCTTCTGTAACGAAGGCCTCTTCTTCCAAACTATTCCTCCATTCATAACTTAGCTTAAAGTTAAACTAAAATAGAAAAAGAAAATACAGTTTGGTCTAAATGTCTGTTGTCCTTTTAGACGACGACGTAGGTTTTGGCATTCCCTATAAATTTTGAAGTCTATGGCGAGATTCATCAAAATGAATAGATGATCTAGAATAGAATCCATCGAATCGGTTCAATTTAGCGATTGCGAGACCAGTGTAGTTTATGGTACCTAAAGTAGCTTTAAACTACATTGACTCTTCAATGACTGAGGTTTACCAAAATGAAACTGCATGTTGGCATAGTTAAATCCATTTAAGTCTTTAACTTATCATTAATAAAAACCTCTTTTGGCTGGGAATGTTCAGAAAACAATACCAAATTTCAACAACAAAAGTAGCAATTAAGCAACTAGAAAACAACGTTTCATTGCTTCAACTCACTTCTGTTGTCAGATTCCAATGTGTATCACACAAGAAAAACAGGTCTTAGCTTTATAACCGATGTCAATTAAATCCTGCGGATTTAAACGGTTGTTAAGGTTAGTTTTTTGTTGTGGGTTTTTAGGCTTAGCGTTTCTAAGTTCTAGTTGGAACGGTTTCTTTTAGCAACTAATATAGTTTAAACTGTTTAGTTTATTTACTATTGTGTGCTTGGACGGCCTTATTTTTCCATGAAGTCTACGAGTTTGTGAGATCTTTGTTGTTTGTGGGGTTACTGAAATCTTTGTCTTTGACGTGGGCATGACCTAACATCACCCCCTGAGGTCATGGGGGACCACGAACACAGGTGAGGACGTCCATCCATGGGCACAAGTTAGGATGCCGATGTTTAGTTTAAACGGTTTTCGCAGCTGAGAGTAGACAGTACACAGCAACCTTTTAGGTTTTGGCCAACGTATCTTCTTATGTTTACCTCTTTCTGTGTAATTTAGGTGTGTCACAACTGTCGGTGCAGTTGCAGGTGCATCTGATTGTTCAGACTGCGATGGGTCACTGTTGTTGGTGTGCGAACGTTTCCCCCCTTTGTCTGATGAGGGGTTCTTTGAGCCTGTAGAAACTATGTCATGTCTGATTAGTTCTAGACTCAAATGCTCTTGAACCAAGGTTTCATCGAAAGCTTGGCTGGTTGCCGATTTATTTGTCCCAGAGGGTAGTACAACGTCCTCGGTGTGGGATCCTTGGATCTCTACACCTTTTTCTACCTGAGGTTAGGTAGTGTTCAGTGAGTGATTTGAGATTTTCATTAATGAAAAGTGCGTTATAAATTGAATTCATTATTATTATTAGTGCTGAATGTTTCAGCTCGCAGAGGAGGTTCTCATGTTGGGCCAGGGTTGGGTCCAACTGTTAGGTTTCATCTGTCTCACCTGTATTTGAAGGTTCAATTACCGGGCTTGTGCTCTTGGTTGGGGAGTCATCCGTGCCTTCAGCGGTGCCATCTTTTAGACAGACAGTGTCATGACCTTCAGGATCTTCTTGACTGTCAGCATTTTGTTTGCTGTCAGCATCTGTGGTAATGTTGATGTTTTTGTCATCAACTGTGTGCTCTGAGTTTTTGTGAAAGATAGTGTTGCACATCGCTCCAGGTAGGTCATCAGGAAAATGAAGCCTTCATCCTGCGCCCTGGATCCTTTCCCCTCATCTCTCATAAAAACCAATCACTCTGCAATAGGTCCACTAATCACTCAAATAATAAATCAGTCTCTACAATCTGGTCATGTTCCACTGCCTCTAAAAACTGCCATCATTAGGCCTCTTCTGAAAAAATCTAATTTGGATCCCGACATTTTTTCTAATTACCGCCCAATTTCACACCTCCCTTTTCTGTCTAAAGTGCTGGAAAAAGCTGTTGCTGCTCAGCTGCAGGACCACCTACAACAACACTCCCTGTATGAGAAGTTCCAGTCTGGATTCAGGGCAGCTCACAGTACAGAGACTGCATTGCTGAGGGTTACCAATGATGTCCTCTTGGCTGCTGACACTGGCTCTCCCTCCATCCTTGTCCTCCTTGACCTCACTGCAGCCTTCGACACTGTGGACCATAGTATCCTCCTCCACCGTCTTCATGTGGAGGTCGGTCTCTGCGACACCGTCCTGGACTGGTTCAAATCTTTCCTCTCCAATAGGCTGGAATGTGTTAGTCTTGGCAACGCCACGTCCCAGACAGTCTGTGTCTCCTGTGGTGTCCCTCAGGGGTCGGTTCTGGGGCCCCTGCTGTTTTCCCTTTACATGCTGCCTTTAGGTCAAATTATTAATCAGTTCAACATTTCTTTTCACTGTTATGCCGACGATACACAGCTTTACATCAGGACTGGAGCATCCTCATCTTCCACCTTGTCATCTCCATCTTCACTCACTGCCCTCTCTGCCTGCCTGGAGGCAATTAGGGCATGGATGAATCAGAACTTTCTTCAATTAAACTGCTCCAAGACTGAGGCCATACTGATTGGCACCCCTCACCAGGTACAAACATCTCCTATAACAACACTTTCCTTTTCTGGACAAGACATCCCCCTCTCCACCTCTGTTACTAATCTTGGAATAAAAATGGACTCCAATCTTACATTTGAAAATCACATTAAGCTTCTGTTTAAAACTTGCTTCTTCCATCTTCGAAACATCTCCAGACTTCGCCCATCCCTAACTTTTTCCGATGCTGAGAAGCTCGTCCATGCTTTTGTCTCCTCCAGGCTCGACTACTGCAACTCCCTGTTTATTGGAATCCCTGGCAAAAACCTTCAAAAACTTCAATATATTCAAAACAGTGCAGCAAGGATCTTGTTGAGAGTTCGTAAATTTGAACATATTACGCCCATTCTCCATAACCTTCATTGGCTTCCTGTCGCCTACAGAATTCAGTACAAAACTGCTCTCATTACACATCAATGCTTACATGGAGCTTCACCAGATTATCTGAAGGATATTCTTATTCCATACTCATCCACCCGGTCGCTGCGGTCACAGAACAGTAATCTCCTTCACGTTCCGAGAACCAAATTAAGGACCATGGGAGACCGGGCTTTCAGTGTGGCTGCCCCCCGCCTGTGGAACTCTCTTCCTGACTGTCTGAGAGCCCCACAGTCTGTGGTTGACTTTAAGAGCGGCTTGAAGACCTTTCTTTTCAACCGAGCATACTCTACCTCCTCATGATTCTACTTTTGATCTTAGTTGATATTGTTATTGATTTTACTTGTTTTATTACTTGTTTTATTGACATTTAATTCTGTTGCACCTTGTAGCACTTTGAGATTTTCATTAATGAAAAGTGTGTTATAAATTGAATTCATTTATTATTATTATTATTATTATTATTATTAATGTTGATAGTGACATTATCAATGATAACACCACTCATTGTATCAGGTTGATCAAGCACTGTAAGATTCAAATCTAACAAACTATTTACTTTCTCTGTCTCTTCCTAGCATAGAGGTGTTAGGCCATTGTTCTGGGACATTCGTAACTCTTTGCATGTCTCGAACTGTTCTGTTTGAGGTGCAGGAGGTGTAGGGGGTTTCTGCTGGGACCACGCATTGTTACATGAGTTTAGGTCCTCATACTTCAATTTCTTTTGAAGTTCACCCACCGGTAGACCTTGGTTTTCACCCACCTGGTTCGATCTGAACCATTTTGGGTCTCTTAAAGAGTGAACACCTACCTTTTGTGGTTCATCGCTTGTCTCAGACTTTTCAATCTGAGGTGCATTAGGAGCGGGGCTCCCTTTAAACCATTTTGAGTCACTGTTCCAGCTGGCACCAACATTTCATTGTTTGTCAGTTCGAAAATCTTGTTTATTCTTGCTTGCATTATCCAACTCTTCTAAAAACCGACGTATGTTCTCTATCTCTTCTGAGGTCAGAGGGCCTTTGATACGACAGTGTTTATTCTCGCTTTCTATAGGAGAAAGAACCTCTTCTATTTTTCGCGACTGGAATACAACCTTTTGACCTGGGTATATCTCAGAGGGTGTTTTGCTTTACATGTGAGCCTCAAAAACCTTTACAGCATCCCGTTTTATTTCATCTAAAGATGTTACTTCTAATTGACACCAGGTGTACAATAGCAACTTGAATCTAATATCAGAGATTAGATTATTTCTGAAAACAGATTTGAAAAGTGTCTGCTCTTCCAAGCCCGGTTCCTATATGTCACCTGAATATGCCTTGAAAATTCTGTCATAGAACAGCGATGGATGTTCATCTTTTCTCTGCAAGACATTTCGGGCAGCTAAGTAGTCACTACACAATGAGAAAGATTTTCTCTCTGTGCGAGGTGCAGGGGGAGCAGGTCCTCGGCTTTGGGGTTCCTCTTGGGACCCTATGATGTATGAGTCTACTCGAGGCACATACTGTATGAGCCATGGACGAGCACCTTCTTGAACTTCCATCTTTGTTTTGATTTTTTGTGAAAATCAATAAGACAGTTCGTATTTTAATGTGTGCAAACAAATCTTCACTTTTAATGTAGCATTGAGTCAATCAAACTAACCAGCTGTGTGGTTTAAGTGTTTCACTGTGTAATAAGTATTTCTATTCATAGTTACCTTCTTTCAGGTTTTACCCTTAAATGAATTGTAAAAGTTAAATGCCCTCTTGCAGTGTTAACTTTAAATATAACTTATTTTTTAACAACAGTTACTAACTAACCCGAGCATGATTTCTGTTCTACTTACTCAAACACTTTTTAAAAGATTTGAAATAAATGCAATATTCACACTAAAATGTTCCCAGGATGCTGCTCCATCATGCCTTAAAAAGATGTATTAAAGTTTGGCTAAACGGTTTTGCTATATTTTGACAGTTATCAGGAGCGAAAAAGTCTCTGTTTGTTATTTTAAATATTTTTTTATTTAAAATAAACTGGAGTTTTTGTGTGATCAGCATGACATTACAGATGTTATTCCAAATAAAAATCAGTGATTTTTATTAATTGTTTGTTCTTTGACAACTTCAAATTTATTCTGCTATCTTTGTTCAACAGCAGATTGCAGTTTTTTTTAAAGCTTAAATTTACCACAATGTGACTGTAATTACTCAATCTGGCCGCTATAGAGGCGCTGTTGGCTCTAAGGCCGCGTTGACTACCTGTTAGCATTTAGCCGTAGCTTCGAACCAAATCGGTTAAACGTCAACTTTAGGGTTGAGTTTTAACCTGGATGTGACAATCGCTTAAACAAACGTTCATTTAAGAAACTAATCGATTTGTTTAAAATGTTTGGAACAAGTTCTGTGAACTTTTAGATATAAAAAAAACGATCTTTTTCCTTTTTTTTTCTCTATCTGGGTCACGTCACTTCCGGTGACATGTCGTACGTGATGCCTTCACGGACTTTGACGTACCGTTGAAATTTTGTATGAACTGACTTTTCAATCGGTCTAAAACACTTGTAAATATCTCAAAACACCGCATTTAAACAGTTTCTGACTATATTTCATGCATAAAAACAAAACAAGCCAGACAATCTGTCAGAATCTCAACAAGAACTTTTGGTAAATGAGGTTAAACAATTGAAGATACAAATAAATAACAAAGACACTAAAATTGCAGAACTTGAAAAAAAGTTGATTATCTTGAGCAAGAAGCAAGATTGAACAATTTAGTGATATCTGGACTTGAAGTCAAGCGCCGGCCACGTTCAAAGGTTGTTGAGGGTAAACACGTCACAGAAGATGCACAGCAGGAGGACTTGCAGACTTTGGAAGAACAGGTAGTGACTTTTCTTCGTGACAGAGACATTAATGTGGAATATGAGGACATTTCCATCCGTCATACCTTGCCCAGTAAATTAGATAAATCTAAACCATTAATAGTCATGAAGTTCATTAGTAGAAAAGCTAAAATTAATGTCATAACACAGGCAAAAAAACTGAATGGAACAAGGGTATACATTAATGAACATCTGACAAAGAAAAATGGAAATATTGCCCATGAGGTAAGGTCATTAAAAAAACAAAATAAGATAACATCAACATGGACGAGAAATGGAAATGTTTGGATTAAAATGCGTGAAGGGTCTCAACCAAAAATGATAAAAGAATTACAGGATTTGGATCAGTGGTGGCTCGTGACATTTTCACCAGGGGGGGCTATACAGGGAATCCTCGAGTTACGTCAGGGATCCGGACCTACGAGTGTGACTTAGGTCGATTCTGCCGTATCTCGCAGACCAAAAACACGTGCCTGTCGTAGGTCCGCATTTCTGACGTAGGTCGCGGCTATACCGTTAACGGAGCGACGCACACACATTTAACGGCATGAGACTGAACAAGCGGACATCCTGTGCCATAAACATGCACAGAACTTTATTTACAAACACTTACATAACACATTATACCACACATTCATCCATAAACACACAAAACCAGTACAGCATGTACTGTACAGGTACAGTACTGTAATGTTTTTTCCAGCACAGACAAAGCATACAAAATACTGTACAGTACAAATCTCTTCCTGAACAGTTCTCAGCCATAATCTGCAAATGAGTTCAACCATGAAACATGAACACTTCTCTTTGAGCAGGAGCTGTTAACATCAAAATCCAGCAAATCAGCAGGAACTCCCATCCATTCATCCATCCATCCATCCATCCATCCATCCACAGCAGCAGCACCAGCTTATTGACATGAATCAGCACCAAATCAGCCGAAAATCACATCCATGCAACCATCATGTTTTTGAAACCAGTGCAGTCCATGTGGTGTTTGTGTTTGTGTGCAGTCCATGTGGTGTTTGTGTTTGTGTGCAGTCCATGGGCATGAAAAAGTCCATGAACTCTAAAAAAAGCTAGAAGCAGCAGAAAAAGGAAACAAGGAAACAAAATGTCCTTACTTTGACTGAAGTGTAGGTAGACACTGATGTTTTTCTCAAGTTCAAACCTGGATCAGATGGAACTGCTTAGCCAGTGCTCAACCATGAATGATGGGAGCATTTTAGGCCAGGTGTGGGCTCAGTGGTGTGGTCCTGATGTGAGCAGTTCTGTCCATCAGAACAGGTGTTTTTTTGTTTGTTTTTGCAGCAGTCATACATGCAGAAGGTGTTGACACAGGTGATGGATGGAGGCAGATGGAAGGACACCAGAGACAGGCAGGACTGATGTCCTGGACGACAGAGGCAGGACAGAGTGGACACACGTCCATCCATGAGGAAAGTCCACGATGTGAGCTGTGAAGAAATAACAACAACACAAAAGTGAAAGACTATTATTGAAAGACTATTGAAAGACTGTTCAGTACAGCAGGACAGATTCTCTCTCCCTAAAGAGCCAGACATGGACTCAAAAACTTTGAAAACCAACTTCTTCTGAACTTGAACAAGAAATTCTTGCTGCAATATTAAAATGTGTCAGTTCATGGGATGTTAGGAGACAAGAGATTTCTCCAAATGTCTCGACACTCAGGTCCAAGTTTTGAAAATGTTGTCAGGAAGTTAAAGTATTGTTCATTGTTGATCCATTACAAGATTGACTAGACAATATTTTAACTAGAGTTGATGACAAACGAGTTGAAGTGATCTATTCCTTTGTTAGTTGTGTCTAATGCTCCTTTTTTCAAACAGACAACTTTTACTTAAATGTGTTTACTGCAGTTAAAATGACACATTGGTTTTATTTTGTGTTAAATAAAAACTTTCAAAGGTATAATCATTCCTCTTTCTTATTTTGCTTAATTGTATTTAACTCATCACTGAAATTCTGACACACAGAATCAAAAGTCCAAGTGTGAACTGTGTCACAGAGTAAACACAATAAAAACATGCATTATCTGCAGCATTGTTCATTAAAATGGCTCAACACTATTAATGTATTACAGAAAATATGCATACAGTACGCACACTTAATGGTATTGTAGACCATTGCATTAGTTAATACATTCAGCAAGTACTTTTACTTTAATACTTTAAGTATTTTTAAAAGCAAGTACTTATTTACTTTTACTTAAGTAAAAATATTAATATGGTACTTCTACTTTTACTAGAGTAAATTTTTGTCTGTTTATTTGTACTTTTACTTAAGTACAGTGTTTGAGAAACCACCCCCCCAGACCTGTGAGAGCTCAGCCTCTGCGCTGAATGAACTGAATGAGTTCTTTGCTCGGTTTGAGGCAAGTAACAGCACACCAGCACATAAACTCCCCCCCTCTCCTGATGGCCAGGTGCTGACGCTGTCCTCAGACAGCGTAAGGCGATCATTCATCAAGATTAACGCCCGGAAGGCCTCTGGTCCTGACAACATACCTGGTCGTGTGCTGAAGGACTGTGCAGGGGAACTCGCAGCGGTCTTCACGGACATCTTTAACATCTCACTGAGCCAGGCCATCGTCCCCACCTGTTTCAAAGCCACCACCATCATCCCTGTCCCAAAGAAGGCAACGCCCGCATGCCTCAATGACTATCGCCCAGTAGCACTCACCCCCATCCTGATGAAGTGCTTTGAACGGCTAGTCATGAAAAGCATCACATCTGTCCTCCCTGACTCCCTGGATCCCTTCCAATTTGCATACCGACCTAATCGCTCAACCGACGATGCCATCTCCTCTGCCCTTCACACAGCTCTCACACATCTGGACACGAAGGACTCCTATGTTAGAATGTTGTTCATCGACTTCAGCTCGGCATTTAACACCATCATCCCCCAACAGCTCATCCTTAAACTGGACAGTCTGGGGCTGAACACCTCAATGTGTAACTGGCTGCTAGACTTCCTGACCGGGAGACCACAGACAGTACGAGTCGGGAGTAACACATCTAGCACCATCACATTGAACACAGGGGCCCCACAAGGATGTGTGCTGAGCCCCCTTCTATTCACCCTGCTAACACACGACTGCACACCATCATACAGCTCCAACCACTTCATCAAGTTTGCGGACGACACAACAGTGGTGGGTCTCATCAGCAACAACGATGAGACGGACTACAGGAACGAGGTGAGCCGCCTGGCCTTGTGGTGCGGACACAACAATCTCACTCTCAACGTGGAGAAGACAAAGGAGATTGTTGTGGACTTCAGGAAGAGGGATGCCCAACATGCCCCTCTGACCATCAACAGCACCGCAGTGGAGAGAGTAGACAGCACCAAGTTCCTGGGAGTGCACGTCTCAGAGGACCTGTCCTGGAGCAGGAACACTGCAGCACTGGCAAAGAAGGCTCACCAGCGTCTCTACTTTCTCCGCAAGCTGAAAAGGGCTGGAGCTTCAACCCCCATCATGAGCACCTTCTACAGAGGTGCCATAGAAAGTGTCCTGACCAGCTGCATCACTGTGTGGTTTGGTGCATGTACTGCATCCTGCCGCAAGAGCCTCCAGCGCATTGTGAGAGCAGCTGAGAAGATAGTCGGCACCTCCTTCCCCTCACTGCAGGACTTACACAGCAAACGCCTCACTCGGAAAGCCCACTGCATGGCAGGTGATCCCACACACCCACTACACAGCTGCTTCAGACTGCTGCCATCAGGAAGGAGACTGAGGAGTCTCCAGGCTCGAACCAGCAGACTGAGAGACAGCTCTGTTCATCAGGCAGTCAGGATGCTAAACACTCTGCCTGCTCTGCCCCCCCTCCCATTTGAACTGCCTTAACACTAAAACTTTCTCACACATTACCACAAAACACAAAGATTTTAACACTGGACTCTGTGTCATCAAACGGGTTATTCACTAAACTCTCGGTCATGTGCTCATACAGTTTGCACTACTTCTCATACTTGCACTAATGTTTGTATTACATCACTGCCTATAATCATAATACTGTTTACATTCTCTGTTTACATTTATTAATACTGTTTACTTTTTTTACTACTGCTTACATGTAATTACTACTGTTTACATTTACACTACTCTAATATCTACACCACTGCTGATACATATACAGTGTGCTCTGAACGGTCTTACTTAGGGATGCCCAATGTGCCTTACTGCATATGCCACTTTTTGCCTCTATAACAACATCAACTACTACCTCATACATATACTGTGTACATTAACTCATACGCTGCTTTGCCACTTTGCAAATGTCAATGCTAGAAACCTTTAGTTTATTTTAGTTATACTTTTTATACTCTTTTTTTATACTAGTATGCAAAAACTCAGGACAGTATTATGTTCATTAAATGTTTAATGTTTTAGTTTTAGAGTTGGTGTAAATTTTCATACTCTTATACCACTATGCAAAAAACTCAGGACAGTGTTAGTTTTACTATTTTATGCTTATGTCTATTATTATATGTTTCAGTGTTTCAATGTTTAGATGTTTACTGTTGCACCGAGGGACTGAGAGAAACGCAATTTCGGTCCTGTGTATGTCCTGTACAGTACATATTGCAGATCTGACAATAAAGTTGACTTTGACTTTGACTTGACTTTGAGTACTTTCTCCACCACTGGTATTATTACAGTATTTGGGTACCGTGCAGTGGCAACTCCACTTCTCAGAAACATCCAGACTGGACCAGAGGATCCACTCATCATCACCTCCTGCCATGTCCTCCTGTACAGTGGAAGAAAAATGTTTCAGGGCTGCTACAAACAGGTTCATAAAACCATCTTTGTTGGTAAATGCAAATGCTTATTGTCAATTACCATGTGACGTGTGCTGCTGACCACTTGACCAGGTCACCCTTGTAAAAGAGATCTCCATCTCAACTGACTCTAACTGGAAAAATAAAGGTGATTGATTGATATAGCAGACATCAGGGGCCTCATGTACAAAGACTTGCGTGGATTTCTTACTGAAAAGTTGTGTACGGTCAAATCCAGAAAACTGCGTACGCACAAATAAATCCAGATGTATCAAACTGTGCGTACACCGGAATCCACACACATTCCTTTTGTACATCACAATCAACGTGGAACTGAGCGCACATGAGACACCTCCCCTGACACGCCTTCATTTACATATGTTAAACAGATGCAAATTACTTCCTGCATGTGTGAAGGACATGTTTGTTTGATCCCTGCGCGATCAGAAATGATTTCTAGATTCAGGAAATTAATGAATTTAATATAATATGAGTGAGGAAAGAAATCCTAAGTAAGAATAGTAATAAAATGTGTTTATCACACAAAGAACGAGTGATTGTGTGTCGGTATTTGTGTGCGCGCGCACCCTGCTTTGGTGCGCAACTGGCTCATCCATCCAGTGAAAATATTAACTTTGCGCACGAGTTTATTACCATAATTACTGTAAACACAGAGGAACTTAGATGTTTGGTAGAACATAGATCTTTGTTTATTTAATAGATGATATGAAGGAACGAGTTTGTGCGCCTCATTGGAGTTTTCATGACATGACGTGATGTTGGAGTCTCCAAACGCTGCGCGCGCCGCAGCCTTTGTGCGCAGTCTGTTTGTCTGTGAAGCCTTTACTCTCCTACAAGTTATATATGGTGTACTTTCACGTGTCATTTTGGAGAAATCTACAATAAACGCAGATTATGTAACACCTCAACTGCCGTGTAACACCGGCGAGGGTGCGCGCGCTCCAAAGCGCAACCATGACTCAGCCTTTTGAATCATATGGATGAGACCATTCCATTGGACATGAATCGGCTTTGTGTGGACTGGACTGCCCTGATCGACCTGCAGCTCCCTCTGGAAAGCTCGGGAACAGTTTGATCGCTGCTTCTGCACGCGTTGTGCACGGTTCCTGCGTTGTGCTCCAGAGCGCAGCAGTGCCAAAATGAAAAAGGATTATTCCTGAAAACGGCTGATAAGCCATATCCTAGATCAGAAAATTATATCTGTTTATAAATAAATGCTCTGCGTGTTACACTATTTATTATATCCTCCAGTAAGGCTGAATCCGTTCCTGTTAAATGTATTTTTTGCACAACTTTGCGCGTCCTTTATTTAATTGCGTCCATGTGGATGTAATACTTGTTAATCATGTGTGTCTGGTGTGAACAACAATCATTTTCACATCATGAACAGTTAATAATAATACTAATAATAATAATGAATTCAATTTATAACGCACTTTTCATTAATGAACATCTCAAAGTGCTACAAGGTGCAACAGAAGTGAATGTCAATAAAACACATAATAACACAATTAAAATCAACAACAGTGTCAGCTAAGATCAAAAGTAGAATCATGAGGAGTAGAGTATGCTCTGTTGAAAAGAAAGGTCTTCAAGCCGCTCTTAAAGTCAACCACAGACTGTGGGGCTTCAGTTTCTCTGAATCACCTGTAAGTGTCGCCAAAGGAACAAAAACCACAGAAACGTGCGTACGTGTGCCATGGGGCTGGCGTGGAAATGTACTTGGATGCGCACATATTCACGTTCAGTTCAGTTTTGATACATACGGGGTTTTGCGTGGATAGTGACGCACGCAAGGATTTTGTGTGCACGCACGGTTGATACATGAGGCCCCTGGTGAATATAAAAGTTTATATTGTCTGATAATTAACAGGTTTGACTTCAGCTCAACTTTTGTACACAAGCTTGAGTTAAAAACATGAACATATGATAATCATAACATTAACACATGAACATCTGATATTCATAATATTAACACAACACATGAACATCTGATAATCATAACATTAACACACAACAACTGACAATCATTATATTAACACACGAACATCTGATAATCAAAATATTAATACATAAACACCTGATAGTCATAATATTAAACACATAACGTTTAGAAAACACTTTTGTAACATCTAGTTGAGAGCCATATCAGTCAGGAATAGTAATAAGCATTAGATAAAGAAACACCACAACGTTCATAAGCACAGCTAGTAGCTAGCTGTGTGACTGACAGCAACACACGACACCACGTCACGCACCACAGATGAGAACAGCTCAAACTTTGCTCATGTGCACTTAGAGATTTATTAAACTCACAATTATTACTTGCTTACCTGTGTAGAAAGGCACCATTAATAATTACTGCTGTTTCAACGTCTCTAGTTGGCCGTGTGATCAGCTCTGAGTGTAAACAGAGATGGTCCCCCTGCTCCCCCTCCCTCCTGGCTCGAACCGGAAGCGCTGGCGATCCGTGGCGATAAGAGACGAGTCCAGGCTCGAGGGCGACGGAAAATGCGACCTGTACAGTCCAACAGAAGCAGGGCACCGGAAGTTTCTAGCGCGCTAGTTATAATTAGATTCAATGGAAAAGCCGCAGGCGGCGCCCAGCGGGGAACCGCGGGGAACCGGAAGTACGTCACAATCAGAAAACGTTTTTTGAAACAAACAATCATTACTCATAAAATATTTATCCTACACAACTAAAAACATATATGCATGCATTTCGAAATATTTTTATTTTATTATTTCACTTTTATTTAAAAAAATTAAATCTTCAAATGATGAAGAGCTGCAGTTCCAAGGAGGGGCGGCACCCCTAGCGCCCTCTAGTGGTGGCCGCCACTGATTTGGATACAATTTAGATGATATATGTATAGTCTGATGGACAAGTACATTTGAACAATGATGATGTATGAAGACTCAGACGCTAAAATATACAGTATTGATGACGTGATTGATAAGGATTTCTTTCCAACTATAAAATATTGTAAATATTACAATGAAGAACAGTTCAATGATATCAACATAACAAATGGAGATCTTTCTATTATTCACTTTAAAGGAGCTGTATGTAACTTTTCTAAAAATATATTTTTTACATATTTCTTCACTCTGTCACTACCTCCTGACATACTGATTTTAGACAAGTAATCTCTGAAAAAAACTATTGTCCCCTTGCTTCTCTAAAAGCATTTCTAAAAAGCCACAGTGACCCACCGTTAACCAGCCAATAAAAACAGAGTTTGTAACCAGCCAATAAAAACAGAGCTTGAATTTGAATCAGCCAATAAAAACAGAGCTTGAATTTGAATTTCAGCAGAGCAAGGGTAACAGAGCCATATATGGCTCTGAGGGGGAGGGACCAGAAACGTGTCTTTGTTCAAAAATTTCCTAAGTTCCAGCGTGTTCCAGAAATTACATACTGAACCTTTAACAGTAGGAGTATAAATGCAAATATATTACAAATAACACACTACTTGAAAGAATTACACAGAACATTTGACATAATAGCATTTTCAGAGACATGGCTCAATTATGTAAATACAAGTATTAATATTGATGGGTATGAATTGTATTACATGAACAGACAGAGTGGAAGAGGTGGTGGAGTCGCTCTGTTTGTTAAAAATGACATAAAATGTAAAATGATTAGTGAAATGTCAATAATTGTTGATAATTTAATGGAAATGGTAACAATAGAGCTAATATGTAAGAACGATAAAATTGTCATAGTGAGTTGTGCATACAGATTACCGAGCTCAAACATAGAAATGTTTACTGATAAAGTCATGGAACTATTAGAAAAGAACTTTAATAAGAAAAAAAAAATTCTGCGGAGACTTTAATATTGATATAGGAAATACAGCGGATGACAATAACATCAGTACATTTATACATTCAATGTTTAGCCTGAATCTTTATCCTTTAATATCCAAGCCTACAAGAATTACATGTCACAGTGCCACAAGAATTGATATTTTTTTCACAAATATAACAAATGGGGATGTAATGGGTGGTATTCTTACTACTGACCTAAGTGATCACTTGCCCATTTTTACAATCTATAAAAATGATCAGAATACCATGAAGGCCCCAGTATACCTGTTTCTTTTGCCTCACGCCGCTGGACTGGCGTGTGCAGCGCGCAGGCAGTTCATATATAGTTCTGTGCAAGCGCAGCTCTCTGAGTGCAGGCTCCAACAGCTGCAGCCGGGCGGAGCAGGACAAATTGAGGTCGCTGATTGGTCATTTGCTGACACGCGAGGCACTTTATCAACGCGCGCGCGTAGGCGTAGTAAAATTTGACCTTGCCGCGTTCACGCCCGTGATCAAAGGCTTTTGCCGCGGCGCTCCCACGGCTCCGAGCGGCGTGAGGCAAAAGAAACAGGTATATTGGGGCCTTTAAGAGCGGTTAAAAGGAAGAAAAATAATAAACACATCCAAACAAGAGTTAGACAGATTAAAGGAAGATTTAGATGAACAAACTTGGGAAAATCTGTATGTTGAAGATGTGAATTCATCATATAATGAGTTTATGAATATTCTAGAAACTCTATATGAAAAAATTGTATGCAAATAAATTTTCCCAGGAAAAACACTGTTGACCAACCATGGATGACTAAGGGATTGAGAAATGCTTGTAAAAAAAAGAATTATCTGTATTCATGTTTTCTGTGGGGGGTACTCCGGGAGTATGGGGTACCAGGCCCTTTGATAAGGGCTGTTAGGTCCCTGTACGACCGGTGTCAGAGCTTGGTCCGCATTGCCGGCAGTAAGTCAGGCTCGTTTCCGGTGAGAGTTGGACTCCGCCAAGGTTGCCCTTTGTCACCGATTCTGTTCATAACTTTTATGGACAGAATTTCTAGGCGCAGCCAAGGTGTTGAGAGGATCCGTTTTGGTGACCTTAGAATCGCTTCTCTGTTTTTTGCAGATGATGTGGTCCTACTGGCTTCATCAGTTCGTGATTTACAACTTTCACTGGAGCGGTTTGCAGCCGAGTGTGATGCGGCCGGGATGAGGATCAGTTCCTCCAAATCCGAGGCCATGGTCTTGAGCCGGAAAAGGGTAGCATGCCCTCTCCGGGTCGGGGAGGAGGTCCTGCCCCAAGTGGAGGAGTTTAAGTATCTCGGGATCTTGTTCACGAATGAGGGAAAACTGGAGCGTGAGATCGATAGGCGGATAGGTGCAGCGTCCGCAGTGAAGCGGGCGCTGTACCGGTCTGTCGTGGTGAAGAGAGAGCTGAGTCAAAAGGCAAAGCTCTCAATTTACCGATCGATCTACGTTCCCACCCTCATCTATGGTCATGAGCTTTGGGTTATGACCGAAAGAACAAGATCTCGGATACAAGCGGCTGAAATGAGTTTTCTCCGCAGGGTGGCTGGACTCTCCCTTAGAGATAGGGTGAGAAGCTCAGTCATCCGGGAGGGACTCGGAGTAGAGCCGCTGCTTCTCCACATCGAGAGGAGCCAGTTGAGGTGGCTCGGGCATCTGGTTAGGATGCCTCCTGGACGCCTCCCTGGTGAGGTGTTCCGGGCATGTCCCACCGGGAGGAGACCCAGAGGAAGACCCAGGACGCGCTGGAGGGACTATGTTTCTCGGCTGGCCTGGGAACGCCTTGGGATTCCCCCGGAGGAGCTGCTCCAAGTGGCTGGGGAGAGGGAAGTCTGGGCCTCCCTACTTAGGCTGCTACCCCCGCGACCCGACCCCGGATAAGCGGAAGAAGATGGATGGATGGATGGATGTTTTCTGAAATCAAGAACACAAGAATCTGAAGAAAAATATAAGAGGTATAAAAACAAATTGGTTGGGATTATAAGGAAATACAAAAAGGAACATTATAGTGGTTTATTAAGTAAAAGTAACCGTGATATGAAAGCTACATGGCGAGTGATGAATGATGTTTTGAAGAACCATAGGTCAAAGATGGGTATTTCACAACATTTTGTAAAGGATAATGATGAAATTCATGACGACATTGAAATTGCAAACGGATTTAAATAAAAACTTTGTGAATGTTGGATCAGTCCTTGCAGATAAAATACCTAAGGTAAATGATACAGTGAACCACTCAATTATTAACTGTGTAAATAGTATTTATCTTAAAGGGGACCACAGATAGGTTTTTAAAATTTTTATGGTATGTCTTTGGGGTTACCAGACAGTGTTCATTCAATTTAATACACAAAATAATTCTTAGATAATCAATTATACCCTTTTTAATTCTGCCATTTTTAACTTTTGTTTTGAACGACCGGTTTATGATAATGAGATCTCGTGGCACGCCCTTCAAAGATCTGCTTACATTAACTCCGTCCTCCAAAGGCAGACGAGGATGTCTGAAGTGACGCTGAGCTGTAACTGGACCGCGCGACGTATTTATTGTGTGGGACAGTTCAGACGTGTACAAGTTGTCGTGTCATTTTAAATTTTTCCTGTAATAAATGTCCAACTCCCTCCCTGACGTCTCCCTCCCTCTCCTTGTGCGCGCGAGCTGATCGGATGTCACTCGCGGTCGTGGACACACACACACATACACACACACACACACACTCACAGTGGGGATGTATTGTTATCTGTGTCCCCCTCGCTCAGCCACGCCGGGGGCCCCGGCACACACATACACACACACACACACACACACATATACACACACACGGGTTTGTCAATGAGGTTTATCGGTACGTAGTCTGTCCTGCTAATGACACATAAACCAACACACACACACACAGCAACATGCTGCATCGCTGTTCATTCAAGCATCCCATCTTATCTGAAAACTATCAATTTTAAATCTGCTTAGTGCGCGCTCCATTATCTGGGCCAGGAGGGTCAGAGAGTTAGCTGGCTAGACTCTGTGACATTTTTAGCCATGAAATCAGGAAAAACAACCGTCACGTCTTTTTATACTGAAGTGGGTGGAGCCGCACCAGGGGTTGCTGGTGAGGGGCTGGACTCAGGGTTGAGGTGGGTTGTCCTGGCGCTTGTGACGTCACAAGCGCGATTGATTTCAAAACGAAACCTATCTTATCACAGTAAAATAAATCTACTTAGAGTAAATAAACCACTGGATGCATTTTTTTGGCCTTAGGACTGTTTTTTTATGAAGTAAATACCCAAAGTTGAGTAAAAAACATTAAAAAGTGAATTTTGAATATGTGGTCCTCTTTAAGGAAATTGACAAAGAAGAAATAATGAATGTGGTTAAAACTTTTTCAGACAAGAGATCCAAAGACTGGGTTGATATGAACATGAAGTTTGTGAAGAATATCATGAGTCATATCGTTAAGCCACTTACATATATATGTATCTTATCATTTTCCACAGGAACATTTCCAGAAAATATGAAAACTGCTAAAATAGTACCTCTCTTTAAAGGTGGTGATAAAGGTATATTCAACAACTATAGACCAATATCCCCATTGCTACAGTTTTTGAAGATTTTAGAAAAATTATTTGTGTTAAGATTAGATGAATTCATTGAAAAACAAAATATCTTGAGTGAGAGTCAATATGGATTCAGAAAACAAAACTCTACGTCAATGGCTATCATGGAATTTATGGAACACATAACTACGGCTATTGACCAAAAGCAAAAGTGTTTTTGTTGATTTAAAGAAAGCTTTCAATACTATCGATCATGATATTCTCATTGACAAATTGAGTAAATGCGGTATCAGAGGACTAGCATTGCAGTGGGTATCTAGTTATTTGAAAAGTAGAAAACAATTTGTGCAGATAAATGATGTTAAATCCGACCTCTGCAATATTACCTGTGGAGTCCCTCAGGGTTCTGTACTTGACCCAAAACTGTTTATTCTATATGTAAATGATTTGGTAAAAGTGTCAGGACTCCTTAGGTGTATATTGTTTGCTGATGATACCACATTCTTTTGTTTTGGTAAAGATATTGAACAGTTGTTTGAGTTGATGACGACAGAATTTGTTAAAATTCAAAATTGGTTTAAACTAAATAAATTATCGTTGAATTTAGATAAAACCCAGTATATGATATTCAGTAAAAAAAAGAAAACTGTTAATGTTCCATTTATGATTGATAGTGCTGAAATCTGTCGTGTCAATGAAGTGAAGTTTTTGGGCGTTATTATTGATGATAAATTGACGTGGAAGAATCACATAAATTCTGTTAGGACAAAGATGGCTAAGTCCATTGCTGTATTATACAGAGTCAGGGACTTGTTGAATGACAGAGCCCTGTATTTGTTGTATAATACAATTATTGCTCCACATTTGATTTACTGCATTGTTGTTTGGGGGAAAGCTTGTAAAACATTTACAGAGCCTATTTTTTTGCTACAAAAAAGAGCTGTTAGAATAATTACAGGAAAACATTATTGTCACCCTTCTAACACCTTATTTGATCAATTGAAATTGTTGAAGTTCCAGGACTTGGTGGATTATAATATTTTGTTAGTTATGTATAGAGCTCATAAAAATCAACTGCCTGTAAATATCCAAATGCATTTTGTTAAACGGCGAAGCTGTTATAATCTTAAGGGAATAGAAGTATTTATTAAACCACAATACAGAACCAGTTTAAAGGGTCGGTCAACCTCAATTCAAGGAATTGGCTTATGGAATGTCTTGGAGACTGAAGTCAAAAATGCAGCAACAATGATTACATTTAAGAAAATGATAAAAAGTGGACTATTGCAAAGATATAAATGAAATACTGTTGTGTATGTTGCTTTGTAGTTTGATTTTTTTTTGGCGAATTGTTTCTTGTTTTTTATTGGTTAATAGTTGATTGTTGTTTGATTTGATGGATTGTAAGAGGGGGCAGTTAAAATAAGATTTTTTCTTCTTACTGCCACCCTTCATTTTATTTATGTGTTGTATATTTATTTGATGTGAAATGTTGTATTATTTTGTTTTTTTAAATATAAAATGAATGAATAAACTAAAAAAAAAACTAAAAGAATTGTGTGAACAAAACTGAAATTTGACGACCAGCACCGCGTTTCACGTGATTGCTTTGAACCAATCACAGCACATAAACAGATGTTATCGTCAGCATAGTTTATCACAAACTTAGACTCTTTTTCAACTCATAAAACGCTTAAAATACACCCCAAAAATTCTGTGAACGTATCGTTTCACATCAGAACAGTTCTACCAAGCTGCGCCTAGTAAAAATAGCAAAATAAATGTCGCTTCCACTGACTTTTTCCGTACAGCAACACGTCAGAGCTAAATGGACCGGCACCAGAACCTCAATCCGACAGCTTCAGACACAATTATTCCTGCTTAAAATGTAACGATACCACTCAACAGCAATTTTGAAGATGAACTATGAAGCTCTTATAGGTACAGTTTTGACAGGGAGGTCAAACGTAGATGCGCTTTTATCTGTGACACGTCAGCAAAGAGTCCAAACGACTCAGAACCAGAACCACACAGCAACATCAAATTTTAACCCAAAAACTTCAACAAACGTTTAAAAGTTGAGTAAAGACAATTCCTCAGCTTCAAGTGACATTAACCAGCAGTTTCCTGTAGCCATGACACACTTTCCCAGCCAAAAAACTATCGTTTTCAGAGTCTAAAAACTTGGACAAAATTATGCCAACATTCAAAGTACAGAAATATTAAATATCAAACTTTCAGAGACGTGTACGGACCACCAAATGTAATACTATATATATAGGCGGTTATCAGTTTACTGATTTACCTATATTTTAGATGTAAATTGGCAGGGTTTAGACTGACACAAAAATACATCATTAATTAAACGAGTTCTCTCTTTTTCAGTTTAATATCAATAATTATATACCTTGGAGGTGATATGCAAAGACATGATACGTCAATTTATGAACTGAATCATTTAATTAACAAATCATTGAATTACATCACACATTTGTACATGTTTGGATCGATCGAAATTTCCTATAACTAACTGTTCACAGATTAAAACATAGGAACATCAGAACACAAGTTATGGGTGTTATTAACTTATATCTCTGCTGGCACAATAACTTAAAGTTTAGTTACTTAAAATAAGAATGTTTCAGAGTAGGAAAATTGAGGATTGAAGAAGATGGAGGATGAGGAGAGGCATTATCTTGATGTGTTTTAACCAGAAACATGGCAGTTCCTCGGCGGCTTCCGCTCGACTCGGTCGAATGGACATCAACGTTTTACCTGTGTGAAGATTCTTAGTCTCTGCTTCGGTAAACTTGTCCCAACCTCACGTGCACGAACTGTCCGTTCGTGCTATGGCTTACAGGCGACCGGCGTCTATTTTTGCAACGGCTCGCTCACAAGACGGCTTCCACCTCACCGAAGTAACAACCTCAGTTCCGGTTGGCTTTTCAAGATAAAAGCTTCCTTGAAAGAATTTCATTAAAATAGAGCTTTTTCAGCTAGAAATGGATTTATAACAGGCATGTTATACATCTTTTAACTGAATTACGTGTCCTTAGCGTGTGACTGACGTTCATTCAGCTCTTTGGGGAACCTCATGGCTTGAGGTCCTTAGCAAACTCTAGGCTCCAACAGGAAGTGAAGCCTTAAAAAGGGGAGGTTGACCCAGTAAATCCCTCTCGCTTATTGGTTGCTTCCCAGAAAACGGGAGTGAATTTGTTTGGGTCAGAAGAGTTATCAAAAGTTAAAGAAGTGAAGATTATGTAGTAAGAGTGTTCAGACAAGTGACAGAAACCTGTCGCCAGTCATACAGATTACTGATTAAGCATTTGATTAACGTCTTAACATTTCTAAACAACTCTGAACAAGTCATTCTGACATATTAACTCACTTTCACCTTTTGATTCATCATATGAAAAAGTGACCATCATTTGGAAATAACATTAGATTTCCAACTTGAATTATGCAGTTTGAATTCAACAGTCTTTGACTATCAAACATTGAATTCAATAATGCTTACTTAACACAAGGTTATTCATTAACACAAAATAAAGGAATAAGAGAGTCTCTTATGACTTATTGTGTTTTGATTCAAAATAATGTAATAAAATAGTGTTAATGTCTTTTTACTGAAAGTATCAGTGAAAAGGTGTCACTGGGACATATCAAAGAGACGAAGGTGTATCAGAGACCACCGTCTGGATCACTACAGCACCTTTGACGGTTCACTGGTGGGGTGGCGGAGCACAGCCAGTCTAAGTGTTTTTAGCTGGGTTGGTAGTACACCTGTGGTGATTGAGTGATTGAGTGGCGTGTTCGAAGCGGCTGCAGTAGTGGAGGTTTGTGAAGAAGAAAATAACATAGTACGACACGGCATCGTACGGTGCGGGAAGGCTCTGGACGGAGAAAAGAGTTCCTTCACCTCGGGACGGATCCACCCAGAGGGGAGTGTAGGATGTTTTGGCCTGGAGGAAGTTTGTTTTGGATAAACCGGCTGGACGCTAACAGATTTAATGCACTGGAGAGTTTACACGCCTGCTAAAACCAACCACCGACGAAATCACAAGTGGTGCATTTTTAAGAAAAGAGAAAAACTATAAAGAAAAAAGAAAACAACAACTATTGAACAGATGGTCTGACGGATGAAGGATCGTGGAGGCTCGCCCCCTTTCAAGGAGGTCATCTGGTTGAGAAACTCTGATCGGACATCTAAGGTAAGCCCCACCACACTGTGTTCTGTCAGGTGCCCATTTTGTTTCTTTTTTTAAATTTCCTTTTCATTAATCACTTATCGTTGCGGCCCTACTCTCCAGTAAACAATCAAAAAGGAAAAGAACGAGCTGGGTGAGAGAAACATTTTGTTACAATATATATATATATATATATATATATATATATATAAATCTGTGTATGTGTGTATACAGGTAGTCCTCGACTTACGATGTAGATCCGTTCCTACGCGGCATCCTAAACGGATTTTTGACATAAGTCGGAATATACATACATACTGCACCATATACATGTACAGTACTGTATTACCAAGCACTTAGCCCATCCTAACACAGTACATTACATAATTATCAAAAAACACATACGTTTGGGCACTATAATGAAGGGGAAAAAGAGTTAATGGCCTACTGGGATGCTGGTGACGCTGTATTCCTCCGTCCATCTGCCTTATTCCGTTTACGAAGTAAAACCGCCATCCAACTCGGTCCAGAGCGATTACAGTAAGGCCTCCGCCTGTACTTTTCCACTGTTGCTCTCCGCCTGTGTATCCCTCCGCCTCTGTATCCCTCCGCCTGTGTATCCTTCCGCCGCTGTACAGTGTACAGTACAATACTGTATTCTTCCGCCGCAGCGGCCACTGCGTAACTTGAAAAAAGGTTGTTCATAGTAAATGGGAGATGCGTTGTAACCACGAAACGTCGTAATTTAAGACCGTCGTTGATGGAGATGTTCAATATTTATCATCTAAAACTAATTACTCTGACCCAATAATTATAACCCAGCTCACTTATATCAAATATTCTCTGTTCCCTTTAAACACTTATATTTGATAGTACAAACATGTTGTTTGCTTTTCTCCTTGATACAGAAAAGACAGTCTTCTAGCCTTGACAATGTTTGGATTAGATGTTCTTGTTTGATCAGAACCATGACTTGTTTGTTTTATCTGTAAGACGTCAGAGCTTGTCAAACTCCACCTGCTTCTTGTTTAAATAGCTTGTCATGTCCAGTACAATTCGGAATTGTGCTGAACAATGTATTTGAGACCAAACTAAGTTTCAAAAGACATTAAAAAGCCTTCCCCTTTGCAAAGTTGTTTGTCTGATTTAACACTGTTCTCTTGTTTATCTTGTGTGGTTTTTATTAAGGTAACAGGGGTTTAAAATCCCCATCATTATGGTGCCGAAAACCCATTCTCCCCATACCTGCTCCTGATGACCTCTGAACGGAGCGCAGCTGCGAGGCACGGTAAATATGACAGAAAGTCCAGTGATTGGGTTTGTCTCTGGCCAGCTTCCTCTGTCCATTTGGTGCGATCAAGGTCGGGTTGGCGGAGATTTCCAGACATCCGCACAGGTCAACAAGAAATGTGAGTGTTAAATGTGTTTGTTGATATGTTGTTTTTAAAACAATTTGAGTACAGTAACAGGAACTAGTTCACCCTGAGCCGATGACTTGAAATTTTGAATGAGGTGTCTGCTTTTCGATAACTAGGCGAATTTTGCGCACACGCTAGTTGGCAGAACCAAGATTTCTGTGATTTATAAGCGAGGGCGGTCAAAAATAAAAAGCCGAGACGAGGAATGTGAGGCTGACCGCCAGACCTTACATTGGACTTAGCGTGTCCGGCCAGTCGAGGAGAGAAATTAAGACAAGAACATTTATTTTTATATATGACGCGTCGTTCTGTGTTTGTTTAAATTTTTTTTGACATTTTTGTTCCTTTTTTTAACGTGTAACCTATATTTGTGTAGCTCTGCAGCCTTTTTTCTTCCTCCCATTTTCCTGTGTGTGTGTGTAGGCAGTGGCTTCTGTCTGTTATCTGTGGGCCTTTCTCAACCCCCCCCCTATCCACCCACCCGTGCTGAACCTGGATCATTTAAGAAGCACGTTGTACTGTAGGATAAATCAGATAAACTTACAAACCACATTGCTTTGGTATATGTTGTTTAATAAACAGGTACTGTATATGTAGTTTAATAAACAGGTATTTATTTTTAACAGATCCAAAGAGAAAAACGATGGGGGACGCCCTGGAGTTTGGATCTATTCAAAAGGTTGATTTGAAAGGTTGATTTTAAAATGTGGTGGTTCTATATTTTTAAACACGACTGACCCTGACTATAGACTGGACTTATTTTGAGCACATGAACCACATGTTTGTATTGTGAATTCTTTATTACTATAGCGCTGTATGTCTATATATATATATATGGCTGTATGTCTGTCTATATGTATGTCTGTATGTATGTATGTATGTATGTATGTATGTATGTCTATATGTATGTATGTATGTATGTCTATATGTATGTATGTCTATATGTATGTATGTATGTCTGTATGTACTTTTCTATTTTGTTGCACGTATGTTTAGACTTTTTCTACAGACTATGAAAAAGGTAAAGTATTTTAAGTGAGTATAAACCGTCTCCTGCTACTCACTTACAATGATCATGCTAATTAAGAATAACTTACTAATTAAAAACTAACCTGAAATCAAAGTGAGTGATTACTCATTTTCACTGGAGAATGAAATCATTTGTTGTTGTTGTTTTTTGCCATTAAATATAAATGTTTTAGATAGTAAGAATGGAATTTTATTGTAAGTTTAAAGAAACAATTATTATTGTAGCCAATTACAGAATTTAGTTTAAGTTAACAGATTTGACTCACTAAGGAGTCACCCACAGTTTTACCTTCCCCAGACCACAAATGGCTCATGGGATCCAAAGGCCTTAGTTTTATTTGACAATTTGCAAGTTTTTGGTGTCCAGTTCTTCTCTCAAGGGACTCCGGATTTCCAGAGCTCCTTCGGGAGTTGCCAGTAATGCCAGTGAATCCCGCCTTGAAACGAGGTCCTGCTAGGGACGACTGAAAACGAGGGTGAACGGGACCCCAACAGGTGGTGGGAAGGACGCGTCATCTTCTCGAGAAAAAAAGTAGCAACTGTTACATCTGAGGCCGGTGCTCCCCTGAAAAAGAAGTTTGGAACAATCGCTGAGCCAGATTTTGAGATGGATCTGGTCAGAGCAAAGCTCCCCCACTTTGTCAGGACATGTGGCTTGACTACATTATGCCACACACAATTCAGGTTTGCGACCTGCTACTGTGCCCGTAATTCATGCCTGAATGGACTAAACACCCAGGAACGGCAGCTGGACAAGACTACATGACACCACACTGTCTGAAGAAGTTAATGATGCCCTCCGCCCACAGGGCGCACAAAAAGCTCTCCCCAAGAAGAAAAAGACCCGCACAGAAACTCCCAAGAAGAAAAAGACCCGCACAGAAACTCCCAAGAAGAAAAAGACCCGCACAGAAACTCCCAAGAAGAAAAAGACCCGCACAGAAACTCCAGAAGAAAAAGACTCGCACAAAAGTTCTCCCCCACCCAGAAGAAAAAAAACTCTTCTCCCCCCCAGAATGAAATGAACTTATTCCACAGACAAAAGCTTTCCCCCAAGCAGAACTGGACTGATCTCGTAAGCAAAAGATTTCCTGCAGAAAAACTGGACTTATTCCACACACAAAAACTCTTCTCCCCCCCAGATGACATGAACTTGTGCCCTACAACTTCTGCCACAAACAAATCCCCAAGGAACAGAAAAGACTTATTCTGAAAACGGGACACTCCCCAGGAAAGACACTGAACCCCCCCACTAGAAGAAGATGGATAATATGAAGAAGAATGGTTGATCTATTTCATTTTTTAAGTTCAAGACATTTGTTTTTACTTTCCTGGGCAATAGTTGATATCAAAGAAGTTTCAAACTTATTTTATTTTTGTGCCCATAAAGGGCTATTTTGTTGTGTGTTTGAGAATTATTTCCCACATCTTTGAAAGTGTATAAGTTCTATTTAATTGTTTAAAACAAATTAGATTGGTTCTTTTTTGTTAAAACAAATTAGATTGGTTCTTTGGTTAAAACAAATTAGATTGGTTCTTTGGTTAAGACAAATTAGATTGGTTCTTTTTATTTTAAAACAAATTAAATAGCTTATTTCTTTTATTTGTTTAACACAAATAGATTAGTTCTTTTTATATATATATATATGTTTCTTCTCAAAAGTTCTATTTCTTTGGAAAAACTTGGTTTTTGTGGGTAAATAGACTAATCCCTGCTAAATATATATTATTCCTTTTAAAACTTTTGACATAAGCCATGAAATAAGACCATACTCATTGCAAAATTCTCCTCAAATCTTTATTTCTCTCAAACATTGAAATAAGTCATGAAATATGACAATCAACAGAGTTCTCCAAAACTTTATAATCTCTCAAACCATCCTAAAAAGGTGATCCTGCGTTTTTAGGGCGTTACTGTGGAGGCACGGGACGGTGGTGTGAGTTTTTTGCCTCTAATTAGAAATTCGGCCTCAGGGGTTGTTTTCCGCACCGCTCACATAATTAATAATGATCAGTTTATATATGATAAAGAGGATGAAATGATGGAGATATTCAATATTTATCATCTAAAACTAATTACTCTGACCCAATAATTATAACCCAGCTCACTTGTATCAAATATTCTCTGTTCCCTTTAAACACTTATATTTGATAGTACAAACATGTTGTTTGCTTTTTCTCCTTGATACAGAAAAGACAGTCTTCTAGCCTTGACAATGTCTGGATTAGATGTTCTTGTAGGATCAGAAACACGACTTGTTTGTTTTATCTGTAAGACGTCAGAGCTTGTCAAACTCCACCTGCTTCTTGTTTAAATAGCTTGTCATGTCCAGTACAATTCGGAATTGTGCTGAACAATGTATTTGAGACCAAACTAAGTTTCAAAAGACATTAAAAAGCCTTCCCCTTTGCAAAGTTGTTTGTCTGATTTAACACTGTTCTCTTGTTTATCTTGTGTGGTTTTTATTAAGGTAACAGGGGTTTAAAATCCCCATCAATATATATCTTATATCATTCATCTCTGTTCGTTTTATCAAAATAAATTATAAATATATTAAAATTTCATTCCAAGTTATGGTAGTTATTTCTCTGGGACACGCCCCTAAAATTCCGCGCACTTCCGCAAAAACGTCATGTGACGTGCCCGTGGGGAGCCGTTGCTCAACGCGCATGTAAATAATAATGGCGGAGCTTGTCGACTCAGACGAGTGCAGCATTTCTAGTGTTGATCTAAGCGATTTGTCTTCAGTTTTGGAAGGTGAAGTTAGTTCTGGTGATGAACAAGAGCCAGCAGATTTTAATTTAGGTATTTAACCGTATTTGTATGAGCCTTACCGTTCAGGAAGTGATGATTCTGAAGCAGACATTGCAGCCGAGGGAGGATTTGAGGCTGAACTGGAACCTGATCTATCTCGTTTACAGAGCACTGACTGGTAATTAAAAAAAAATGTATCTAATAATTATTCAACATTAATTATAGTTGAAAAAATATGAGTACCTTTGAAGTATCTGTACTTTTTAAATGTTTATTTTAACATGAAAAACATCCAATAATTCTAAATCAGGTCATCTGGACAGTTTATCTTTTAGTAGAAACGTTTCACCCTCACTCCAGAGGGCTTCATCAGTCAGAATAGTTCCAGCACACTGATTGAGAATTATGGGATTTGATACCTGGATTACTGAGCATGAACCTTCATGAAAAACATCATTCTTATTTCCACAGATGTGGAAACATACACAGATGTGCATGTGTAAATACACTGAATGTTCACTACATCTTAAGAGTTTATATATGAATCATCACATCAAAAACGAATTTTCACTGAAATTATGTCTAAATTACATCAGTGTATTTAATTATTACTGCTTAGTTACTGACTTACTGTCTAGTTTTATCATAAAAATATTTTGAATTCAATAACACAAAACAATTGTATTGTTTTATAAATATTTCTCCACTGTAAATAAAGCAAAGATCTGATACATCACAAAATTATATAAATATATGCTGCTGGAGATTCTCAGTTGTCCAGGACATGATAAAATCAAAAAAGGTGTTCAATACAGAAACAACAGTACGTTATTTGATACAGACAGCGTTTCACCCTCTATCAAATTGAATTGAGAAAGCCCTTTGAATAGAAGGCAAAACGTTTTCTGTTACAAATAAAGTCCAGTTGTTTCTGTATTGAATGCCTTTTTTGATCATATATATCTTTATAATTTACATAAAAAAATTTATATGTAATTTTTTGGTTTTTAATGATAAAAAGTTTAAACAATTACATTAATTATTTTTAAGATGTTAAACAAATGGTACATTGACAATTTACTCATTTTACAAAATGCAATCACACCAAAATAATGTCTGTTTGACATTGGTTTTTTTACATTTTAAATTTATTAATAATACAAAAAATATCAGAAATGTATAAATCTGTACAAAATCAAATAAACCATTTTTTTTCTCCAGGTGTACCTGTACAAATTGCGAGGCAATGCCAACCATTGTAGAATTCCAATGCTGTCAAGAAATAACTGCGGTTACTCAAGAAATTCGTCGTAAAGAAGAAGATGTCACATGTGTCGCCCAGCTGTCCAGCTTTGACAAATGTTGTCTGGATGTTGATGTCCTACGAATTGCAAACTTTGACTTCATAGACCACTACCGGAGACATGACGATTCGCAAGAACATGAGTATGTAACTTTTTAACACAATTTAAAGGTAAACAATAGAAAAACACAAGAGAGAAATACATAATCCTTTTTTTTTTTTAAACAAAGTATCAGAAACTAGCAAAACATTATAAGGCAGATGCAAAGGTGGGCATATGAACGCTAGGGACCGCTAATACGCTAATCCGCTTACAGCGGACCTAACGTTTTTGTCAGCGTAACAGCGGAGTGACTAACTTTTATAATTCATAAGCGGATTTGTGCTATTTTTATTTAAAATGCAGTACCGCTAATAACTAATTATCTATCAGTAAAAACAAATAAACTTATTTAGAGGCTCTTATGCTGGCTCCGTAGCTGCTTGTTTTGCCTTTTTCCCCTCCCTCACCGTAAAGAGCAGAGAGGAGGGAGGGTTGGAGGGGAGCAGAGGGGAGAACAGACACAGATCTACCATGTAGGCAAATGATGCCGTTGCTTGGGGCCCAAAATCAGCAGGGGCCCCGCCCCGGCCAGTCACCTACATCACTAACATTGCTCATGCTTGTTAATGTACATTTAACATAAAAATAATTATAGTTACGATGAAAACGATCATTAAAAACGCAATACAAAAACCGGTCGATTTCTGTATCCCCCTACTAAAAATGGACTATTCCATCTTGACATCTTCCGGGTCAGAGGTGAACTCGGGGGCTAATTCTGTGGCTAGCTGGTTGTGCTGGGTTTCTTGGATAAATCCGCAGAGAACCCCGCTGTTTCAAGCCAAATTAACGCGGCCGGAGGATTTTATTGTGTGTTTTGTGTCGACCACTCGACGGTGAGTCGTTAGTTTTATGTATTTTGGTTACTTTTATGTATAAATGCGGTGGCGACACGCCCGTGTATTTGAGATTTAAAAGTGGTCTTAGGGATTAAAAGATCATTCTCTTTTTTGTTAATTTCGTGGCCGAATAGAATATATGTACGTAAAGTATTAAATAAATCCTTTGATTTTTGTAATTTCATCCTTTTAGGATCATTTTAGTTACTTTTCATTAAATCTGTTGACTGCCTATAGAATCTTGACATCTTCCGGGTCAGAGGTGAACTGGACGCTAACTCTGTGGCTAGCTGGTTGTGCTGGGTTACTTGGATAAATCCGCAGAGAACCCCGCTGTTTCAAGCCAAATTAACGCGGCCGGAGGATTTTATTGTGTGTTTTGTGTCGACCACTCGACGGTGAGTCGTTAGTTTTATGTATTTGGGTTACTTTTATGTATAAATGCGGTGGCGACACGCCCGTGTATTTGAGATTTAAAAGTGGTCTTACGCCAAAAATACACTACATGCGTTCCGGCTCCGCCCCGCTCCGGTCCGACCTCCGCAGCAAATACGCACCCATTATAATCAATGACAGAATTTACACTGGCTCCGCACGGCGGCAGCGAGCTGCGGCGAGCGGACGGCAGTCCGTCAAAATTAGAAATTTTTCTATTTCTGCCGGACGCCGGAGATGTGCCGGAGTCAACTTTTGAAGATTACGTCGCACCAACAGGAAAAGGAACGAGCACAACTTCCGTATTTACAAAATAAAATCACCACGGGCGGACTAATCCTAGCTCTATACGGATTTATTTGTACAAAAATGCTGTCAAACTATCATTTATGACTACGCCTACAAACGCAATACAATAAATAAATAAATAAATAAAAAAGTATTTTATTCTGAAATGTAATACATCACTTCCTGTTGCTCAAACCATGTCCTGTCGCTCATTTACGAGAGAAGATCAAGGCAGCAGTCTCTACTGTTGTTCTCCTTCTTCCACCGAATGAATTGTTTTGTTCTGACTTACTTATTTATCACTTGATTTATTGCGCGATCTCGCAATTCCCGCGCATGCGTCTCGGAGCAGCGCATCCATGCAGACCTGAGCTGAGCGGAGGAAGTGGAAACTGGACTCGCTCAGTTGCGACCTGCGGGGCGGGGCGGAGCCGGACCGCATGTAGTGTATTTTTGGCGTTAGAGATTAAAAGATCATTCTCTTTTTTGTTAATTTTGTGGCTGAATAGAATATATGTACGTAAAGTATTAAATAAATCCTTTGATTTTTGTAATTTCATCCTTTTAGGATCATTTTAGTTACTTTTCAGTTGGCAGTGTAGTGCAAATATTGCATAACGCTGCCGGCTACCAATTGTCGAATATAAATAGCGGATTAGATTAGCTTCCCCTAATTTTCATAAGACATTTGTGCTTTTGAAATTGTGGACCTAAAAAAATTAATAAGCGTTTTAGAAATTGTGGAACAAATTTTTTGATTAGCGTTGCCCACCACTGGGCAGATGTATAAAATCAAAAACAAGAACATATCTGCATTGGTTTTTTCCAGGATTCCAACAGATTCTGAAAACCATTTTGAGAGGGCAAGCCCAAGAGCTTCAGATATTTTTTAAAGATATTCCAGGAAGCTGGAGCAGAATAGGAGAAGGCCCTTTTTCTAAGTTCAGTCCTCACTGATGGAACACTGCAGGTGATCATGTCCTGAGAGCGCACACTCTGCGTGAGTGCAGCTACAGCGTGCGCTCTCAGGACATGATCACCTGCAGTGTTCCATCAGTGAGGACTGAACTTAGAAAAAGGGCCTTCTCCTATTCTGCTCCAGCTTCCTGGAATATCTTTAAAAAATATCTGAAGCTCTTGGGCTTGCCCTCTCAAAATGGTTTTCAGAATCTGTTGGAATCCTGGAAAAAAAACAATGCAGATATGTTCTTGTTTTTGATTTTATACATCTGCCTTATAGTGTTTTGCTAGTTTCTGATACAAACAAAACAAGGATTCTGTATTTCTCTATTGTTTTTCTATTGTTTGTAGTTTAAGGAAATTCTACCATTGATGTTCAACATTCTTTAGTTTGTAAGAGGTTGCTTTTGTTAATGAGTCCACGAGGCTCAATGAGATTTACCTGACTACCGGTAAATAAAGGTTGAATGAAAAAAAAAGATGGTGTGACATGATTTTGTAGCTATGCAGAAAATTGCAGAAAATCAATATCTTTTCTCATTCAACTATGTTTTTGCAAACAAACTTATAAATATATTAAATTTAAAATTGATCAACTTTGCGCCGTGTTTACTCATGGGAAATCCCATTAAACTCGAATGCACCATCTGTGATGTAGTGAGGGGCAGAGTGATACGTCTCTTTAATAGTGGACAATTTATAACCTCACGAATTTAGAAATCAAGATTTGAGCTATTTTTGTTCAGTTTGGGAAACCTAAAATAGTTTGGGTGATGAAACAAGAAACAGCAAGATCTAATTTGGGTCTGCAGCCGTATGAGACTTACCTTCAGGTCGAGCAGATCACACACGCGCACTGACAAGCCCAGGGCTCTACCCCACACTACGTCACAGATGGTGCATTCATGTGTACAGGTAATCGCATTTCCCATGAATAAACCTGGCTTGAAGTTTAAAATCACTTTTAAAGCAAAATTAATTTGATTTATCTTTTTTTTTGCAAACACAAACATATTTAAATGATAAAAGATATATATTTTCAGAAATTTTGTGCATTCAATACAAAATCCTGTCACACCACCTTCAAGAAATACACATGCACTAACATTTATCTAAAAATCCACATACAGAGGATACGGAAGATACCACAGAGTACCAATTCCAGCATGTGTCGTGACTCGAATCAGAAACACCTTTCCAGCAGAAGGTGTCTACACTGGCTTCAAGTGGCCCGATGTCTGATTACGTGTATCTGGAACGTCTCTCTGCAACTGCTATGTCTTTATCTGGATGACGGAAAGCACTGCTGAATGGCGGTGGCACAACAACTTCTTCACCAGGCTGGTCCTCTGACTCACTTGTGCAGAGATCAATTACCTCCTTCATAACAGTTTCCACATAGCCTGTCAAATGAAAACAACAAACAAACAAACTAACAAAAAAACACTATGACTGTATTATGTCCTCATGTTGATATCTGTAGTAGTTAGTGTTATGTTCTCATGTTGATATCTGTAGTAGTTAGTGTTATGTTCTCATGTTGATATCTGTAGTAGTTAGTGTTATGTTCTCATGTTGATATCTGTAGTAGTTAGTGTTATGTTCTCATGTTGATATCTGTAGAAGTTAGTATTATGTTCTCATGTTGATATCTGTAGTAGTTAGTATTATGTTCTCATGTTGATATCTGTAGTAGTTAGTGTTATGTTCTCATGTTGATATCTGTAGTAGTTAGTGTTATGTTCTCATGTTGATATCTGTAGTAGTTAGTGTTATGTTCTCATGTTGATATCTGTAGTAGTTAGTGTTATGTTCTCATGTTGATATCTGTAGTAGTTAGTGTTATGTTCTCATGTTGATATCTGTAGTAGTTAGTGTTATGTTCTCATGTTGATATAATAATAATAATAATAATAAATTCAATTTATACCGCACTTTTCATTAATAAAAATCTCAAAGTGCTACAACAATAAAAACAAGTGATAAAATCAAATAAAATCAATAATGGTATTAACTAAGATTAAAAACAGAATCATGTGGAGGCAGAATAGGCCTGCTTAAAAAAATAATAAATAAATAAATAAATAAAATAAAACAAGTGATAAAATCAAGTAAAATCTATAATACTATCAACCAAGATCAAAGATAAAATCATGCGGGGGCAGAATAGGCTTGCTTAAAAAGAAAAGTCTTTAAACCGCTTTTAAAGTCAACCAGTGACTGTGGAGCTCTCAGGCAGTCAGGAAGGGAGTTCCATAGGCGGGGGGCAGCCACACAGAATGCCCTGTCTCCCATGGTCCTTAATTTGGTTCGTGGAATGTGAAGTAGATTACTGTTCTGTGATCGTAGAGACCGGGTGGATGAATATGGTGCAAGAATGTCCTTTAGATAGTCAGGTGAAGTTCCATGTAAGCATTGATGTGTAATGAGAGCAGTTTTGTATTGAATTCTGTAGGTGACAGGAAGCCAATGGAGGTTATGGAGAATGGGTGTAATATGTTCAAATTTACGAGCTCTCAATAAAATCCTTGCTGCACTGTTTTGAATATATTGAAGTTTCTGAAGGTTTTTGCCAGGGATTCCAATAAACAGGGAGTTGCAGTAGTCGAGCCTGGAGGAGACAAAGGCATGGACGAGTTTCTCAGCATCGGAAAAAGTCAGAGATGGGCGAAGTCTGGAGATGTTTCGAAGATGGAAGAAGCAAGTTTTAAACAGATGCTTAATGTGATTTTCAAATGTAAGATGAGAGTCCATTTTTATTCCAAGATTTGTAACAGAGGTGGAGAGGGGGATGTCTTGACCAGAGAAGGAGATTGTTGTTAAAGTTGATGTTTGTATCTGGTGAGGGGTGCCAATCATTATGGCCTCAGTCTTGGAGCAGTTTAATTGAAGAAAGTTCTGATTCATCCATGCCCTTATTTCCTCCAGGCAGGCAGAGAGGGCAGTGAGTGAAGATGGAGATGGGGATGATGAGGATGATCCAGTCCTGATGTAAAGCTGTGTGTCGTCGGCATAGCAGTGAAAAGAAATGTTGAACTGATTAATAATTTGACCTAAAGGCAGCATGTAAAGGGAAAACAGCAGGGGCCCCAGAACTGACCCTTGAGGGACACCACAGGAGACACCGACTGTCTGGGAAGTGGCATTGCCAAGACTAACGCATTCCAGCCTATCAGAGAGGAAAGATTTGAACCAGTCCAGGACAGTGTCACAGAGACCGACCTCCACATGAAGACGGTGGAGGAGAATATTATGGTCCACAGTGTCGAAGGCTGCAGTGAGGTCAAGGAGGACAAGGACGGAGGGAGAGCCAGTGTCAGCAGCCATGAGGATATCATTTGTAACTCTCAGTAATGCAGTCTCAGTACTGTGAGCTACTCTGAATCCCGACTGGAACTTCTCGTACAGAGAATGTTGCTGTAGGTGGTCCTGCAGCTGAGCAGCAACTGCTTTTTCCAGCACTTTGGACAGAAACGGGAGGTGGGAAATTGGGCGGTAATTAGAAAAAATGTCGGGATCCAAATTAGATTTTTTCAGAAGAGGCCTAATGATGGCAGTTTTTAGAGGCAGTGGAACATGACCAGATTGTAGAGACTGATTTATTATTTGTGTGATTAATGGGCTTATTGCAGAGTGATTGGATTTTATGAGAGATGAGGGGAAGGGATCCAGGGCGCAGGATGAAGGCTTCATTTTCTTTATGATGGACTCCACCTCACTCTGAACAACCTCATCAAAGCTGCTCAGGGACCCAGGATGCAGACGGGTAGATGGTAAACGAAGATCAGGGAGGTTGTGAAGCTGAGATCTGATGGTGTCAATTTTGTTTTTAAATGATGAGAGGAACAGGTTGCATTTTTGAACACATTCCTCAGAAGTTTGTTTAATGGGATTAAGTAGATGAGTTACTGTGGAGAAGAGCTGTTTAGAGTTACCAGGGCAGGTGTTGAGGATGTTGGAGTAATACTTGGAGCGTGCTTCTTTAAGAGAATAGGCGTATGCTTTCTGATGTTCTTTGTATGCCTGCTTATGTACCGAGAGACCAGATGATTTTAGACGTCTCTCGATAGCACGGCCAGTTGCCTTCATCCTGCGCAGCTCACCAGTGTACCAGGGGGCTGAACGGGAGAAAGACACCAGTCTTGTCTTCAAGGGAGCATGTAGGTCCAGAAGCTCTTGGAGAGATCGGTTGTAGTAATCAACGGAGTCATTGGCAGATGAATGATTGACAGCGGTCAGGGCGTGAAGATCAGCGGACAGAACATCAGGGGAAATGTTTTTAAAGTCCCGGAACTGGATGGGTCGCTTTGGGTTTGAAGCAGGTGAAGTTGAAGGCACTTCCAGAGAGATGACACTGTGGTCCGAGACACCCAGGTCATATACAGATAAGTTATTGATGAGTACAGTGTCTGTAATCACCAAATCCAGAGTGTGCCCCCTGCTGTGCGTAGGGGCGTCCACATGTTGGGTGAGATTAAGAGAGTCCAGAAGAGACTTAAAATCTGTTGCCAACGGGGAAGAGGAGTTGTCCATGTGGATATTTAAATCGCCAAGAAAAATAGTTTTCACAGGGGAGGTGCAGAAAAAGGTGAGGAGGTCATGCATCTCTGAGTTAAATGAAACATGCGGTTTGGGAGGTCTATAAATCAATATAACGTTCATCAGGAGTGGGGCTTTGAAGTTGAAGGCCAAACTTTCAAAAGAGGAAAAGTCCTGAGAAGCCAGATGTGTCAATTTTAAATTATTGCGGTAGATTACAGCCAGACCACCACCGCGGCCAGTGCTGCGGGCTCTCTGCAGATAACTGTATCCAGACGGACAGGCCTCATTTAGAGAACTGTACACATCTGGCTGATGCCAAGTCTCTGTAAGACACATGAGGTCCAAGTCCTTCTCCAGAATGTGATCGTGAATTAGGCATGATTTGTTTGATAGTGACTGCACATTGAAAAGTTCTAATTTAATACCAGTTGGTGTAGAAGCCTTTTGAACCGGTTTCAGCAGACTGAAATCCACTCCACGTTTTCCTTGCCACTTCGTGCGCTGTGGACTACAAGGGACTACAGACGCAGCGTTCTGATGACGTCGTCGAGGTGCGACACGTCTCTTGGACGAGACACACGCGATAGACCCAACCTGCGGCTGCCCAGAGTAGATGGATATCTTCCGAGAGCTTCTGTGGATATAACGAGGTCTATGCAGAAGTCCCAGTTGTTTGATGGTGGAAACAGAAAGAGGAATGGAGCAGTTGTTAAGTCCAAGCAGCTGCGAAGCGGAGTACGTCAACACCATGCCAGCCAAGCCGGGGGAAGCTAGCACAGAGCTAGCTGCTAACAGCAGACCCACGGCTCCGAAAGAAACAACCAAGAAGCAGAGGGATGTAACTTGGTTGAGCATATCGTGAAGAGGAGCACAGGAGAAAATCCAGGACAGTCCAGATGACACAGGAGGTTGACAGGCAGTAGGTGAGTGGAACAATAATTGCAGCTACGTAGTTCTTGAAGTAAGTTCGTGCTGGAGTTTGACAGGAGGTAGACAGCCCAAATTCCGGTTAGGAAGAGCTAGCCAAGCTGTCCGTAAAATCCTTATTAAAAACCACTGAACAAAACGAGTCCAGATAAATGTCCAAAAAAATTCCAAAAAAATTTCCAAAAAATAGCAACAGTAAAATAACTATTAGCGTGGAGAAGCGGCGACATCACGCCAGCGTCCTCTCCAGCTGCCGCCAATGTACTAAACAAGTGCTGCATACAGATAGATCAATATAGATATCTGTAGAAGTTAGTATTATGTTCTCATGTTGATATCTGTAGAAGTTAGTATTATGTTCTCATGTTGACATCTGTAGTAGTTAGTGTTATGTTCTCATGTTGACATCTGTAGTAGTTAGTGTTATGTTCTCATGTTGATATCTGTAGAAGTTAGTATTATGTTCTCATGTTGACATCTGTAGTAGTTAGTGTTATGTTCTCATGTTGATATCTGTAGTAGTTAGTGTTATGTTCTCATGTTGATATCTGTAGTAGTTAGTGTTATGTTCTCATGTTGATATCTGTAGTAGTTAGTGTTATGTTCTCATGTTGATATCTGTAGTAGTTAGTGTTATGTTCTCATGTTGATATCTGTAGTAGTTAGTGTTATGTTCTCATGTTGATATCTGTAGTAGTTAGTGTTATGTTCTCATGTTGATATCTGTAGTAGTTAGTGTTATGTTCTCATGTTGATATCTGTAGTAGTTAGTGTTATGTTCTCATGTTGATATCTGTAGAAGTTAGTATTATGTTCTCATGTTGATATCTGTAGAAGTTAGTATTATGTTCTCATGTTGATATCTGTAGTAGTTAGTGTTATGTTCTCATGTTGATATCTGTAGTAGTTAGTGTTATGTTCTCATGTTGATATCTGTAGTAGTTAGTGTTATGTTCTCATGTTGATATCTGTAGTAGTTAGTGTTATGTTCTCATGTTGATATCTGTAGTAGTTAGTGTTATGTTCTCATGTTGATATCTGTAGTAGTTAGTGTTATGTTCTCATGTTGATATCTGTAGAAGTTAGTATTATGTTCTCATGTTGATATCTGTAGAAGTTAGTATTATGTTCTCATGTTGACATCTGTAGTAGTTAGTGTTATGTTCTCATGTTGATATCTGTAGAAGTTAGTATTATGTTCTCATGTTGATATCTGTAGTAGTTAGTGTTATGTTCTCATGTTGATATCTGTAGTAGTTAGTGTTATGTTCTCATGTTGATATCTGTAGTAGTTAGTGTTATGTTCTCATGTTGATATCTGTAGTAGTTAGTGTTATGTTCTCATGTTGATATCTGTAGTAGTTAGTGTTATGTTCTCATGTTGATATCTGTAGTAGTTAGTGTTATGTTCTCATGTTGATATCTGTAGAAGTTAGTATTATGTTCTCATGTTGATATCTGTAGTAGTTAGTGTTATGTTCTCATGTTGACATCTGTAGTAGTTAGTGTTATGTTCTCATGTTGATATCTGTAGAAGTTAGTATTATGTTCTCATGTTGACATCTGTAGTAGTTAGTGTTATGTTCTCATGTTGATATCTGTAGTAGTTAGTGTTATGTTCTCATGTTGATATCTGTAGTAGTTAGTGTTATGTTCTCATGTTGATATCTGTAGTAGTTAGTGTTATGTTCTCATGTTGATATCTGTAGTAGTTAGTGTTATGTTCTCATGTTGATATCTGTAGTAGTTAGTGTTATGTTCTCATGTTGATATCTGTAGTAGTTAGTGTTATGTTCTCATGTTGATATCTGTAGTAGTTAGTGTTATGTTCTCATGTTGATATCTGTAGAAGTTAGTATTATGTTCTCATGTTGATATCTGTAGTAGTTAGTGTTATGTTCTCATGTTGATATCTGTAGTAGTTAGTGTTATGTTCTCATGTTGATATCTGTAGAAGTTAGTATTATGTTCTCATGTTGACATCTGTAGTAGTTAGTGTTATGTTCTCATGTTGATATCTGTAGTAGTTAGTGTTATGTTCTCATGTTGATATCTGTAGTAGTTAGTGTTATGTTCTCATGTTGATATCTGTAGTAGTTAGTGTTATGTTCTCATGTTGATATCTGTAGTAGTTAGTGTTATGTTCTCATGTTGATATCTGTAGTAGTTAGTGTTATGTTCTCATGTTGATATCTGTAGTAGTTAGTGTTATGTTCTCATGTTGATATCTGTAGTAGTTAGTGTTATGTTCTCATGTTGATATCTGTAGAAGTTAGTATTATGTTCTCATGTTGATATCTGTAGTAGTTAGTGTTATGTTCTCATGTTGATATCTGTAGAAGTTAGTATTATGTTCTCATGTTGATATCTGTAGAAGTTAGTATTATGTTCTCATGTTGATATCTGTAGTAGTTAGTGTTATGTTCTCATGTTGATATCTGTAGTAGTTAGTGTTATGTTCTCATGTTGATATCTGTAGTAGTTAGTGTTATGTTCTCATGTTGATATCTGTAGTAGTTAGTGTTATGTTCTCATGTTGATATCTGTAGTAGTTAGTGTTATGTTCTCATGTTGATATCTGTAGTAGTTAGTGTTATGTTCTCATGTTGATATCTGTAGAAGTTAGTATTATGTTCTCATGTTGATATCTGTAGAAGTTAGTATTATGTTCTCATGTTGACATCTGTAGTAGTTAGTGTTATGTTCTCATGTTGATATCTGTAGTAGTTAGTGTTATGTTCTCATGTTGATATCTGTAGAAGTTAGTATTATGTTCTCATGTTGATATCTGTAGTAGTTAGTGTTATGTTCTCATGTTGATATCTGTAGTAGTTAGTGTTATGTTCTCATGTTGATATCTGTAGTAGTTAGTGTTATGTTCTCATGTTGATATCTGTAGTAGTTAGTGTTATGTTCTCATGTTGATATCTGTAGTAGTTAGTGTTATGTTCTCATGTTGATATCTGTAGTAGTTAGTGTTATGTTCTCATGTTGATATCTGTAGAAGTTAGTATTATGTTCTCATGTTGACATCTGTAGTAGTTAGTGTTATGTTCTCATGTTGACATCTGTAGTAGTTAGTGTTATGTTCTTGTGATGGACCTACCCAGGGTCAAACTAAGGTTTTTGAACTGTCCAGTGATGACCTTTACTGACCTTTCAGTAAAGCAAGACATTTACTACAAAATCATTCATTTAGCTATAATCTGATAACATAGTCACCAAAAAGAGACTATTTCTATCTTTGATTTTAGGCTGATGTGATCAAAAGAATAACCTTTGTCATTTTCATGATGTGTGCTTTTAAGCTGTGTTATTCTTTAAGAGTTGTGTTCACTGCGGTGTTAAAGGTGAAATCTCGGGTCACAGAGACCCGACTGTTTTGTTTAGAAATAAGAAGACAGTTTAATCCGTTGTTTTTCATGAACAAGGCTCCAGCTTCTCTGTCTTTTCCTAAACAAATCTCCCTCTGCTCTGGCTGTAACCTTGGGCCTGATAAGGCAAGTGCACTCCTCTCTTTGTTCCTGCTTTTTAAGTTCTAACTGTGCGAGAACGCTTCAGAGTTTGCTGGGAACTTCAAAGAGATGTGAACCTTTCCCAAAGAGCTGGGTACGTTTGGTCAAGAGCTAACGACCTGCGTCTTCAGCTAAGGACTGATGACTTGCTGTTATGAGTCCACTTCGAACAAGCATAAGATCAAGAACTTTGTTTATTCCTCCTTGGAATAAGTTTATCTTGAAGTCAGAGGCCTGAAGCTGACATATTCTCTGATGACCAACGCAAAACCAGGAGACGTTGGAAACGTAAACCAGAACCCTGCTTGAAGGTATTGTACTGGTTCCCACAAGGATCCGTGCATCTGAAAGGCTACAAGGTCTTCCCTCTTACCGGGCTGTCGTCAAAAGGTAAAGAGCTGTTTACAAAACGTACCTGGATTTTAGCAGAAGTCGGATGAGAAGTGTCACTCTGGTATCATGCTCACGATAACTTCTTCTTAAATCTTTCCTCCTACTCTTTCCCCTCTCAATCTAAGCTGGAAACTATTTTTTAAGTTAAAGAGCCCACAGACTAAATATGTTTAACATCTAGTATTTATGTCTGTTGTGTTAAATTTAAGTGTGCTGACGTATCTGAATTGAAAGAAAGTGAAATCATGTCAATCAAGTGTAATGGTGTTAATTTAGTTGATTTATTTTAAATAAATGATAGTGTCTCTTTGACATATCAAACTAAGTCAATGTCCATTGTCACTTAATGGCTCTGTTTATTTATCCATCATAAAGATCACAGAAATATTGGGTAAACTGAAAAAGAAGAGAATCCGTGAAATTACTATTCAATCTGAATAAATTAATTAAGGTAAAGAGGTCAGTATTAATATTGACCTCCTCATAAACCCCTTACATCTGGTGGCCTCGTATCGGCTTCTAAAAGTTTATTGATAAATCTGTGGTCTCTCATGAACTTGTAACGTCATGTTTGCATAATGGAATCCAAGTTTTAAACTCTGAGGATAATAATTTTGGCTGGAAGTGTCGATACAAGCAGGTTCTGCATGTTTTTGTCATTTAAAGCTGAGAAATTATTATTGGTTTCAACTCTGTTACACGCTGTTGGAAGCATTCAGGTGAAGTTTTTGTCAGCCCGTTGTCTGTGGGAGTTCTGGTTCGGCTTCGACCCAGTTCAAGCACACACTCCGGTACAGAACTTTGTTGTTTGATCGCCGAGTCAAACTGCCTGCCCTGGAAGCTAATTTAACATCTACAAGATTGCTGTTGTGGTATTTTACATTTTAAAGAAGGTCGAAGCAGCATATACTGTTAGAACGTGTCGGTTAGTGGTTCGTGAAACCCGAGTTCTGCTCCTTTAACGTGGACGGAACCGACCTTGAAGTGACTCCGAGAGAGTCCGTGTTTGTTCAACAGCTGCAGTGCTGGGTTACTGAGCGTAACTAAGTTGGCCTGTCTAGATGTTCGCCGCATGTTTCAGAATTTTGGGAAGTTAGCGTTTGAGTTGTTTTAAGAGTCTATGAAGTTGAGGTCTGCTGTGCAAGCTAACGTTAAGAAGACGTGTCTCATGTCCGTTTATGAGCTGTGATTGGATGAAACGAGTGTTGTGTGCTGTCAATCACTCTTGTAGCGAACGCTGATTCGCTGTTGTGTGCTGTCAATCACGTCGCACGCCGTTGCGACCAGCCCACTTTGTCGTCATTTCCGGCACTACATTGGTCGAAGGTAAGAAACTACATTCGCCATGAATGCTTGGAGAATGAACTACAAACGCTGTGATTGATTTGTTGACGCCACGTATGTTGTAGCGAGCTCCGCCTCGCAAGCACTGAAGCTGGTGACGCGCTACGCACGCTGCGTGGGCCCGCCCATTCTTGTCGTCATTTCCTGGTGCACTTTCGGGCGACAAGCATTTCACACACGAACACACTCACAGAGTGAGAAGAGGTCTCACTAGTAGCTTAGAAACTCATCTGAAGCCATCAACACTGTCTAATAACATAGATTTGTCTCTGACAGGAACGTGGTTCGAGCAATTATCACGGTCACACTAGAAACTACCTCTAAAAGGTTGTTTTCTTTTCCAGTACTGAATAAAACTCAGTCGCCTCGTGATAACATACTCGAAGCTGCCCCCTGTTGGACGTTAATAGATGAGTTCTCTCAACACATCATAAAAGTCAACATTTTTATGGTGAAATTACCAGCTTTAAAAAATTGTTCTGTACACAAACAAAAACTCCTGTTTATTTTAAATAATAATTTTAGAATAACAGAGGTACTGACAAACAATTGATGCTCATTTTAAATACTGAAGGGATTTAAAACAACAATCATCAAGCATTTTTGTTGGATTTTCAAATTAAATAAATAAAATTGATGGAGAACAGAGCATTTCCACATTAAGCTCTTCACATCTCTGAAGATTAACACCCGCATGTACCAGTTTGTTGATTTTTACAGACTCAAAACAAATATGGATAAAGAATCAGATGACGTTGTACCGTCCTCATCCTTGAAGGATGCTGATGGAGAGCAGACTCCAGCGCCGGAGGAGGAGAAAATCCCAGCGCAGGAGGATTCAGACCCTGAGTCAGAGGACACAGATTGTGTTGATAATGCCTTAAAGCTGCTAACAAAACCCCTCGTGAAGTATGGTGAGGAGGTAGCAGCAATGGAGACCTCGACTCTGGACACAGAGTTAGAAAGTCTAGCAACAGGCATACTCAAAAAAGATGGAAAAAAGCTCGGCGCCGACCGTCTAGCCAAATTGGCCCTTCTTTTGAAGGCCAAACTGGACCGTGAACGGTGGAAGAGTGAGGACCTTGAGGAGGAACTGGCTGATGAAAAAAATAAACTGGCTGATGAGAAAAATAAACACGAAGGTACCACTTCAGATTTTGTGTCATACACGAAAAAGACAAATACAGAGATTGAACGTTTACAAAATGATATACAGTCGCAAACAAAATCATATGAAGAAAACATTCTTTCCAGAGGACAAAAATATGACGAGTCTATCAGGGAGAATGAAAAACTACAGCAACAAGTACATTCGCTGTCTACAGAATTACAAGAGAGCAGGGGAAAAAGAGAAGAAACCCACAACCTGTGCACAAGGTTGAAAATTGAGTATGATAGATTAAAAGAACAACTAAAAGAGAGCACTCAATTCGAGGAAAATAAAAAACTCAGTGAACAGTGCACAGCGCTACAAACTGAAGTTGATTGTTTACGCAGAGAATTGACTGAAAGTAAGGTGGAACTGACCTTGACTAAAGAAAACCTTTTTAAAGAAAGGGAAAGGTGGGTGGATGTTGTGGCAAAGCAGTCTCAAGGCTTCACACCCCCACCCCCACCACCTCCACGCGGTGATGCAGAACAGCTCACCGTACCTGTTAAGACCCGCCAGTCGGAGCAGGGACTTGCGTACTCAACAACAACACCTGCACAGGGATCACAGGTAAATGGGAATAGCAATGGTTCTAAACTTTCTATTCCAATACCTGAACTCCAAAAGCTTTCTAGATACATTCAACGCTTTGAGCCAGGGCCGTTGGGTTCAATCCATACAAAGACCTACCTAGACTCTCTTGACTTCCAACTGGGTAATTTTCCAGATGCTACTGCTGAGGATAAAATTGCACTGATCAGGCTCACCGCAGACTGGCCCGTATATGCCTTCATTGATCGCCAACCAGCCGCCATAAAAACAGATTACAAACTGTTGCGTGATACTCTTATACGAGAGTTCACTCCAAACATGGGGCCTGGTGGCTACCCTGATGCCGAGAAGGTCGTGCAAGGTAAGAACGAGCATCCACAGGCATATTACCAGAGAATGTTCCAGGCTTTCTTTGGTAATCGCAATGAACCGGGCATGGAGGACGAGGTAGGTTTTAAATACCTTTTCGGAAAAAACCTCCACCCTGATGTAAAACAGTCTGTACAAGTGATGGCTAATTTTAGAGACAAAACCATCAAGGAAATGAAACAATGCGCCGTAAATGTTTTCGAGGCCCGCATGGAATGCAGAACACCCGTAGAGGTGTTCACGAGTGCGAGAGCCGAATCCCAATCGCTGGATCTGGAAGGGACGCGAGCATCAGCTCCCTATCCAATGACAGGCGAAAAGAAACAGATCTTTCAACCTGACAAACCACAAAGTGGGGGTGTCCGCTGGAGAAAGAACCCAAGGTGGCTCAAGCAGAACACGGAGGGTGAACAGAAGGATCAAAAGGGGGGTGCACGTCCAAAGAGTAAAGATTATGGGTACAGGGGACCCCCGAACCAAGGGTGGTCCCAGAGGGGAAACCCGAAACCAGGGTGGTCCCGGGAGGGACCCCCGAGCCGTGGTCCTGCTCCTCCTACCCCTCGAACAGAACAGTCCGGGACAGAAAAAAAATCGCAAAAGTCCCAGAGGAAAGGCCGTAGCCCTCTGTCCCCAGAAGACATGGAGAACATACGTCAGATGTTCGAAGTGTGGGGTAATACTAAAAATGAGAACAAACCTGGTGTGATGTGTAGCACTATCATTGATAGTAACTCTGAGCATACAAATAACAACAATGCCACAGTTGCTGGATAGTCACCAAGATACTGATGGTCAGGATGCTGACAATCAGGGTGCTGACAGTCAAATCATTGACAGTCCAGAATGTGACAGTCAACAAAACGTTGACTGTAACCATGACTTCATTGTTACGGAGTCTGAGCACCCCTCGTCAGAGAAAGGGGGGGAAAGCTCACTCACCGATGATAGTGGCTCGCCACGAACTGAACAGTCAGACCCATGTGTGTCTGCACTACCAGTACTGATAAATGAAGTTCACACAGTCAGGGGTAGGCGTGATAAACGTCGGAGAAAACCTGATAGGTTCCTGTGTAACATTATCAGAAAGGGGCCCGCTAAGAAAGCTTACCTGTCCATCACGTTGGAAGGAGTCCTCAAAAAAGAGGCCCTCTTGGATGGTGGGGCAGACATATCCATTATGTCACCCACACTGTTGGAGGAGCTACGGCTGGCCGCTAACGGTGTTGACAGGGAAATACCCCTCAATGAATGTGCTATAGTCTTGCAGGGTCTCTCGGAGACGAGTACAACCCTAACTGCTATAGCCATGGTTCACATGCAGATTGGTGAAACGACACTATACCACCCGGTACACGTGTCCACCGTTGACTCATTCCCATTTTTGGTTGGCCAAGACTTTATAAACCGCTTCGACGCGATTATAGATTATGGCGATCAGACAATGTGGACCAGAGTGAGTAAACCACTGCCGATCGATATGCCTATACAAAGTAACACTGACCGTCTAACGGCAGGTACCGCGGAAGGCAAAAGGGAATGCTCAGACGAGAGCACAATCCCTGTGGGTGAACCTTCAACTACAGGTGAGGCAGTAGAGGCCCAACAAGAGAGCCCCCTCTGCGAGCTGAAACAGTTGGCACTCACCGGACACTACCTACCACAGGTAGTCAATGGTGTTGAGATTCAAGGATCCCACACCGATGATGCTGTTCTGTCCCCTTGGACGGAGAAATCAGCGATCAGCCAAGCTTTCTTTGGAACCTTGGTTAAGAAACAGTTGGGTCTAGGAATGAACAAAAAGGCTTTCCGCTTTTCGTTAGACCCCAACGATAAACAGGTAATGACCGCTAAAGGGATCATTGACCTTAAACTAATCTGGAACCAACGAGAACTGGATCACCCGTTCCTCGTGGTCCCGAACTTACCACATGCAACCTACATAGGCTCCGACATTTTGGTAAGATTAGGTGTCCGAGTGGACATCAACAACAATGCACTGTGGTCACTAGATACAGCCACGAAGGACTCTCCTGTGTTGACCACAGAGAACCTTAAGGCTGGACAGACCATACCAGAGGTTTGCCAAGTTGCTAACAGCCATAACACTGTGGTACCACCTCAGGTTATGAACAAGCCGGTCATGATTCACATCATGAAAGGACAAGCTATTAGCACAAAACAGGCATACTTTCAACCATCTCCTATGTTTTTCAACTTAGGACTGTCCATGGAGGCCACATTCCAGGTGACCCTCGATTGTAGAACCACGACTGTTGCTGTGTGTAACACGAGCACAGAAGAGGTACTGATCCCAAAACGCACACAGCTAGGATGGTTGATCTCTACTGATTTTCATGATTTTGAACTAAGCATTCCATTTCTGGGAGGACTCCCAGAAAACTTGATCCCAGGTCAACACCCGGGGCAAGTCTTGTTCACAAAACCAACACAGGCCATAGCTCTTTTCTCCCCCACTGAGTCCGACCAGGACACTGTCCACAGGTTCGGTTTCAACAAAGGAGACAGTCTAGGCCCTCAGACTTACAGTGCACTACCTGTTGACAGGTTTTACGACACTGAAGGGGACTCACTGGAGCTCCCCACAGAACAAGAACCCCTCTCAATTACTTCACAGATTGACCAGGTGGTCGCTCAAGCCGACGCCCTGAAAACCGATGAAGACAGGGACAAACTTCGCAAAGTTCTGCTAAAATATGAAAAATCATTCTCAACTGACTCGATGGATTGTGGGTTGACCACGCTCCACACAGTGAGCATCCCAACCCCGCCTGATGCTCCACCTGCATTTGTCAGACAATACAAGATTCCTCTGGCAGCACATCAACCTATCAGGGAAATCATTAATGACCTGTTAGGAAAAGGTATCGTCCGATACTGTAACAGCACTTACTCTGCGCCTTTATGGCCGGTGTTAAAACCAAATGGTAAGTGGAGACTTACTATAGACTACAGAAAGCTAAACAAACAAGTTCCCTTATCCAGATGGCCTATGACGCAGCTCCAACAGGAATTGCCCAAGGTCACCAATGGTAAGTACTTTTCGACCCTCGACATCGCCTCTGGTTTTTGGACCATTCCTGTGCGCGACGAGGATCAATACAAACTAGCTTTCACTTTTGGTGGCCGTCAATACACCTTTACCAGGTGTCCCTTTGGCTACGCTAACTCACCTGCAGAGTTCAACATTTTCTTGAACAAAGCATGTCCAGACGCCCACGAGCGTGGGACACTGATCTACGTGGACGATGTCCTTTTGAGACAGCCAACACTGGACTCACATTTGGCTGAGATCGACCACGTTCTGAATCAGCTGACAACTGCTGGTGCTAAAATATCACTGTCAAAATGCCAATGGTGCAGAACCAAAGTGGACTACGTTGGCCTACTTGTAGGTCCTGACGGAGTACAACCACAGCTGACTCGCACCCAAGGCCTCGACAATCTCAAAGTCCCCACCAATCTCAAAGAACTACAAAGTTTTCTGGGCGTGTGTAACTACTCGAACCAGTTCATAGAGAACTATGCGGACCTTGCAAAGCCACTGACTGGACTCCTAAAGAAAGACGTTCCATTTGTCTGGACTGACAAACAGCAGCAGGCAATGGACGCTCTTATAAACAGGATCAAGTCAGCCCCATGTTTAGCCTACCCAGACTACAACAAGGAGTTTTACTTGGAAGTGGGCTTCTCAGCTCATTGCATAAGTGCAGGTCTGTACCAAATACACGACAGAGACAAACGTGTTGTAGCCTACGCCAGCAAGACGATGGCAGGCCCCGAGTTGAGATTCTCAGACTGTGAGAAAGCTCTACTGACCACAGTGTGGGCAGTAAAACATTTCTCCAGCTACATTGGTGGACAGAAAATCATTGTGGAAACACAACACCAGCCAGTGACATTCCTGAACAGCCAACGCATCAGAGATGGTGTGGTAACAAACTCACGTGTTGCAACGTGGCTCATGGCGCTTCAAAGTTTTAACCTGGACATACGTTATGGTCAAAACAAGAAGTCACATCTGGGGACAGACTTGGCACTCTGCCAAAAGTGTACACAAGATGTACCAGCGACCCAGCCGTTGGCTGAAGTAAAAACCCCGGTAACTGAAGACCCGAACCACCACTTCTTTGATGACAATATCTGCAAGGATATGACGACATTGTACGTGGATGGATCTTCATTCCTCCGCGACAAAATCTGTAGGGCAGGTGTTGGAGGGGTCCTCCTCCAAGACCAAGAACAGATTACATTCAGCTACAAATTAGGCTCTCAGACTTCTCAGTACGCTGAGATTGCAGGAATCCTAATAGCTCTCCAGATGGTAGTAGCACGCTCCATCAAGACGCTAGTCATCTGCACTGACTCTAACTATGCTCGTTTGAGTTTCGCTTGTCACCTCGCTGTGTGGAAACAGAACGGTTTCCTAACAAGCGACAGAAAAGTGGTCAAACACAAAGAGCTTTTCATGGCATGTGATCACTTGGTGACATCACACGACTTACAGATCTACTGGAAGAAAGTTCCAGGACATTCTAGAGTCCCAGGCGATGACAAGCACTACAATGACATTGCAGATTCCTTAGCCAAAGAAGGAGCCGACGAAGGTCCTCTATGGTCCTTCGACTCCTCCTGGTTGATCAAGACTCTGTCAACACAACCTGCTGTTGAGGTTATGGCAGTCACACGTGCACAGGCCGCGGACAAACCTGCTGACAACGCAGTCTCCGTCCGACCCGCACTGACTGACCCTGACATCGTCCAACTACAGAAGTCGGATCCTGCTATCAACTCCATGATACTGTACCTGACCGATCCGAACAAAAATAGTCCGTCTAAAGACGACCTGGATTCCGATCCAGAACTTAAGGTCCTCTATCAGCTGCGCAAACAGCTAAAACTAATCAAGGGCATCTTAACTTTCGCTCATGGACCAACGTCCTCACCTGTGTTCGTGGTTCCCCATGACCAAAGGGGGGTGATGTTAGTTCATGCCCATGATCTCCCGTCCGCAGGACACAAAGGAGATAAAGCCACGCTGACGGCATTAAAACAAATTGCCTATTGGCCTGGAATGAAAAAGGATGTCAAGGACTACATTGAAGGGTGCGTGGTCTGTGGCCAGTTTCAGCCAACCAGACCACTTCACAGAGCACCACTGCAAAGCAGAGGCATTGCATTCCCATGGTCTGACCTCCAGATCGACTGGGTTGGACCACTCACTAAGAGCTCTAGAGGAAATAAATATTTTCTCACGGTAACCTGTGCATTCACCAAATGGGTAGAATGCCTACCAGCTCCTAACGACACAGCACAAACTACTGCTATGTTGTTAATGAATCATATATTCTCAAGGTTTGGACTTCCCCTTAGGGTGAACTCAGACCAAGGTACACACTTCACAGGTGAAGTGATGAAAGAACTGTGGAAGACGCTAGGCGTCAAGGCCAACTTTCATGTCGGCTACCACCCACAGGCTTCAGGCCAAGTAGAGAGAGCAAACAGAACTGTGGTGAGTATTTTGAAGAAATACGTGGCCGCAAATCACAAGGACTGGGATGTGAAACTCCCTCTGGTCCTCATGGCCATAAGAGCCACTCCACACACATCAACTGGCATCTCTCCCTTCGAGATGATGACCGGTCGACAAATGACTCTCCCTCTACACCTGTTGTACCAACCAGGTGACGCCGTCATGGCGACAGCCTACACTACACAACAATACATGAAAGATTTGAATGTACACCTCAGAAACACTTTTGCTTTCGCCCAGAAAAACCTGGAAAGGTCCGCTGAAGGACGCAAGGCGTACTATGATCAGAAGGCCTCTCACAACGAACTCCAAGTGGGAGACAGAGTCTGGTACTATACGTTCGCCCCAACAACCGGGAAAGGAGAGTCCGGGACCGGAACTCTCGCCCGCAAACTAATGCCCAGGTGGACTGGACCTCATCTGATAACAGACAAAGTGTCCTCAGTCGTCTACGAAATCAAAATCAGCAAAGGCCGCAAAGAGCCAATTGCTAAATGGGTACATCGAAATCAGATCAAACCTTACAAGGCGTTCAATGACTCCACTAAAGACAAAGATCTCACAAACTCACCGACTTCATGGGATAATAAGGTCGTACAAACACAAGTTAGTAAATAAACTAATCAGGTTTAAACTACCATATTTCCCACCCTATAAGTCGCATTGTCTAACTTGAACTTAGAAACGCTAAGTCTAAAACCCACAACAAAAAACTAACCTTAACAACCGTTTAAATCCACGAGATTTAATTTGACCTCGGTCATAAAGTTGAGACCTGTTTTGCTTGTGTGTTGCACTTTGGAATCTGACGACAAGAGTGTGTCGAAGCAGTGAAACGTTGTTTCCTTGTTGTTAATAATAATAATAATAATACATTTTATTTGTAGGCGCCTTTCTTGGCACTCAAGGTCACCTTACATTGTCAATCATAAAAAATAAAATAAAAATAAACCAGACACATTAAAAACATAGAAAAAACAAGTAAAATGAATTTAAAAAAAATAAAATAAAAAATAAGACAATGCAATTGTTATCATGCATAGGCTACTTTAAACAGGTGAGTTTTGAGTTTGACTTTGAAATGTGGCAATGAGTCTGTGTTGCGAATATCAGGTGGGAGTGAGTTCCAGAGCTGGGGAGCAGAGCAGCTGAATGCTCTGCTCCCCATAGTAACAAGACGGGCAATGGGAACAATGAGCTGGATGGAAGAAGAGGATCTGAGGGTACGAGCAGGTGTAGCAATGTGAATAATGTCTGAAAGGTATGGAGGAGCAAGGTTGTGGACAGCTTTGAATGTAAGGAGGAGTATTTTGTAATTGATGCGATATGGGATGGGAAGCCAATGAAGCTGTTTTAAAACAGGTGTGATGTGATGGATTGAGGGGGTCCGTGTAATGATACGGGCAGCTGAATTTTGGACCAGTTGTAATTTACGAAGGGTTTTCTGGGGTAGGCCAAAAAGAAGAGAATTACAATAATCTAAACGAGAGGTGACTAGACTGTGAACCAGAACAGCAGTGGAGTGAGGAGTGAGGGAAGGACGGAGACGATTAATGTTTCGAAGATGAAAGTAGGCTGACCGAGTGATATTATTGACATGGGAAGAGAAAGAGAGGGTGCTATCAAAGATGACACCCAGACTCTTAACCTGATGGGAGGGAAAGATGGAAGTGTTATCAACTGGAATGGAGAAGCTATGAAGTTTGTTTAGTATTGATTTAGTTCCAATTAAAAGAAGTTCTGTTTTATTGCAATTTAGTTTAAGAAAATTTAAAGTGAACCAGTATTTTATTTCAAGCAGACAATCAGTGAGGGACGAAGGTGGAAGTGCAGAATTAGGTTTGGTTGAAAGATAGAGTTGGGTGTCATCCGCGTAGCAGTGAAACTGAATATGATATTTGCGAAAAATGAAACCAAGAGGGAGAAGGTAAATGATAAACAATAAGGGTCCCAGGACTGAGCCTTGTGGAACACCTGAGGTAACGGAAACAGGATGAGACGTGGATGATTTTAATTGAACAAACTGAGTGCGGCCAGAAAGGTATGAATGGAACCAGTTGAGAGGTGTATCTACAATGCCAAGAGAGGAAAGTCTGTCCAGAAGAATTTTGTGTGAAATTGTGTCAAAGGCCGCAGTCAGATCAAGCAGAAGGAGAATGGATAATAAACCAGAGTCGGCAGCGAGGAGAAGGTCATTGGTGATTTTTATGAGTGCAGTTTCAGTACTGTGGAGCGGACGGAAACCAGATTGAAATTGTTCATATAAATTATTGCAAGACAGATGAGCATGAAGTTGAGCAGCTACTGTTTTTTCAAGAATTTTGGAGATGAATGGAAGATTTGAAATGGGGCGAAAATTATTGAGATCATTTGGATCTAAACCAGGTTTTTTGAGTATTGGAGTTACAGCAGCTGTTTTGAGAGCAAGGGGAACAACACCAGTGGTAAGGGAAGAATGTATAATATCTGTAATGAAAGGGGACAGAGAGGGAAGAGTAGCTTTGACCAGAGCAGTAGGGAGGGGATCTAATTGACAGGTTGAAGATTTTGATTTTTGAATTAGTTTGGAGATGTCATTGATTGAGGGGAGAGTAAACACAGAAAGTGAATTATGGGCAGCTGGAACTGTAACAGATGACATTGAAGCCATAGTGGGCAACAATTGTTGGTGGATCTGTGTTATTTTTGAAGAAAAAAATGATACCAAAATGTTACAAAAATCAGAGGAATATAAATGAGGAGGAAGTGAATCAGGCGGTTTTGTAATATTTGTAAGTAGGGAGAAGAGGGCCTTGGAATTACCCTCATTTGAACTGATTAAATTGGAATAATAAATGGATTTGGCTGTAGAAATTGATTCTTTGTAGTGAAGAATGTGATTTGAATACATGTCTTTGTGCACAGTGAGACCAGTTTTCCTGTAGAGTCTTTCAAGTTGACGTCCTTTTGCTTTCAACTGTCTAAGGGTGGAAGTAAACCAAGGTGCAGTATGAGTGAATGAAACAGATCTGGTTTTAAGTGTTTAGTCATTACTGTTGTCATTAGTTGAGATACTGTTTGGTTCTGAACACTCCCAGCCAAAAAGGTTTTGTATTAACATTGGTTAATGAATGATATGGATTTAACTATGCCAACATGCAGTTCGTTTGTTAAATCTCAATCGTCGAAGAGTCGATGTAGTTTAAAGCTACTCGAGGTACCATAAACTACACTGGTCTCACAATTTCTAAATTGAACCGATTCGATCGTTTCTATTTTAGATTACCTATTCATTTTGATGAGTCTCGCCATAGACTTCAAAATTTATTAGGAATACCAAATCCTACGTCGTTCGTCTAAAAGACAACAGACATTTAGATCAAACTATATTTCATTTTTATTTTAGTTTATCCTAAACTAAGTAATGAATGGAGGAATAGTTTGGAATTAGAGGCCTTCGTTACAGAAGCCCTCCAAAATTGTATAGGTACAAATCCCTATATCTAATTTTACAGAATTGATCCACCCCTTAATTGGTAATTGTAGCTGATCTAAACCATGATAGCTTACATACCAGGTGCATATAGGTAGGGCTTAATGTAAAATCCCAATCATAAGCCCACCTAAAAAACCACATAATTGCATGACACATAGAACCAGAGTGGCACTGACTGGAAACCAACCAGCCAACAACCTTCGATGTGGGACCTGCAGCTCCAACGCTTGGTCTTCAACCTCCATCCAAGGGTCGCCTCCTCTGCGTCAATCGAGGGATCCCCTCTACATGCTGATTATGAAAACAATTGTTGCTGATCAATCAACAAAACTAATCGTTGTGGAATTACCGCTGTGGATTATAAGACTTTGTTTCCAAAGGATCACAGACTTTGTTTTCCAAGAGTTAACAGACTTTGTTTTCCAAAGGATTAAAAGCTTTTCGCAATGGGATTACCTCCGAACAGTATGGAATTTCAAAAACTTTATGGGATTATAATTTTTGATTTTTCTTTTCCACTTGCTGGATTACTTCAAGATCAAAGACAGTTCAAGGTTTCCTTTCGTGTTGGACCCCATCCCCAAGGACTGGCGATGGCTTCCAAAAGGGGGGAGATGTAATGGACCTACCCAGGGTCAAACTAAGGTTTTTGAACTGTCCAGTGATGACCTTTACTGACCTTTCAGTAAAGCAAGACATTTACTACAAAATCATTCATTTAGCTATAATCTGATAACATAGTCACCAAAAAGAGACTATTTCTATCTTTGATTTTAGGCTGATGTGATCAAAAGAATAACCTTTGTCATTTTCATGATGTGTGCTTTTAAGCTGTGTTATTCTTTAAGAGTTGTGTTCACTGCGGTGTTAAAGGTGAAATCTCGGGTCACAGAGACCCGACTGTTTTGTTTAGAAATAAGAAGACAGTTTAATCCGTTGTTTTTCATGAACAAGGCTCCAGCTTCTCTGTCTTTTCCTAAACAAATCTCCCTCTGCTCTGGCTGTAACCTTGGGCCTGATAAGGCAAGTGCACTCCTCTCTTTGTTCCTGCTTTTTAAGTTCTAACTGTGCGAGAACGCTTCAGAGTTTGCTGGGAACTTCAAAGAGATGTGAACCTTTCCCAAAGAGCTGGGTACGTTTGGTCAAGAGCTAACGACCTGCGTCTTCAGCTAAGGACTGATGACTTGCTGTTATGAGTCCACTTCGAACAAGCATAAGATCAAGAACTTTGTTTATTCCTCCTTGGAATAAGTTTATCTTGAAGTCAGAGGCCTGAAGCTGACATATTCTCTGATGACCAACGCAAAACCAGGAGACGTTGGAAACGTAAACCAGAACCCTGCTTGAAGGTATTGTACTGGTTCCCACAAGGATCCGTGCATCTGAAAGGCTACAAGGTCTTCCCTCTTACCGGGCTGTCGTCAAAAGGTAAAGAGCTGTTTACAAAACGTACCTGGATTTTAGCAGAAGTCGGATGAGAAGTGTCACTCTGGTATCATGCTCACGATAACTTCTTCTTAAATCTTTCCTCCTACTCTTTCCCCTCTCAATCTAAGCTGGAAACTATTTTTTAAGTTAAAGAGCCCACAGACTAAATATGTTTAACATCTAGTATTTATGTCTGTTGTGTTAAATTTAAGTGTGCTGACGTATCTGAATTGAAAGAAAGTGAAATCATGTCAATCAAGTGTAATGGTGTTAATTTAGTTGATTTATTTTAAATAAATGATAGTGTCTCTTTGACATATCAAACTAAGTCAATGTCCATTGTCACTTAATGGCTCTGTTTATTTATCCATCATAAAGATCACAGAAATATTGGGTAAACTGAAAAAGAAGAGAATCCGTGAAATTACTATTCAATCTGAATAAATTAATTAAGGTAAAGAGGTCAGTATTAATATTGACCTCCTCATAACCTCTTACATTCTCATGTTGATATCTGTAGAAGTTAGTATTATGTTCTCATGTTGACATCTGTAGTAGTTAGTGTTATGTTCTCATGTTGATATCTGTAGTAGTTAGTGTTATGTTCTCATGTTGATATCTGTAGTAGTTAGTGTTATGTTCTCATGTTGATATCTGTAGTAGTTAGTGTTATGTTCTCATGTTGATATCTGTAGTAGTTAGTGTTATGTTCTCATGTTGATATCTGTAGAAGTTAGTATTATGTTCTCATGTTGATATCTGTAGTAGTTAGTGTTATGTTCTCATGTTGATATCTGTAGTTAGTGTTATGTTCTCATGTTGATATCTGTAGTAGTTAGTGTTATGTTCTCATGTTGATATCTGTAGTAGTTAGTGTTATGTTCTCATGTTGATATCTGTAGTAGTTAGTGTTATGTTCTCATGTTGATATCTGTAGAAGTTAGTATTATGTTCTCATGTTGATATCTGTAGTAGTTAGTGTTATGTTCTCATGTTGATATCTGTAGTTAGTGTTATGTTCTCATGTTGATATCTGTAGTAGTTAGTGTTATGTTCTCATGTTGATATCTGTAGTAGTTAGTGTTATGTTCTCATGTTGATATCTGTAGTAGTTAGTGTTATGTTCTCATGTTGATATCTGTAGTAGTTAGTGTTATGTTCTCATGTTGATATCTGTAGTAGTTAGTGTTATGTTCTCATGTTGATATCTGTAGTAGTTAGTGTTATGTTCTCATGTTGATATCTGTAGTAGTTAGTGTTATGTTCTCATGTTGATATCTGTAGTAGTTAGTGTTATGTTCTCATGTTGATATCTGTAGTAGTTAGTGTTATGTTCTCATGTTGATATCTGTAGTAGTTAGTGTTATGTTCTCATGTTGATATCTGTAGTAGTTAGTGTTATGTTCTCATGTTGATATCTGTAGTAGTTAGTGTTATGTTCTCATGTTGATATCTGTAGTAGTTAGTGTTATGTTCTCATGTTGATATCTGTAGAAGTTAGTATTATGTTCTCATGTTGATATCTGTAGTAGTTAGTGTTATGTTCTCATGTTGATATCTGTAGAAGTTAGTATTATGTTCTCATGTTGATATCTGTAGTAGTTAGTGTTATGTTCTCATGTTGATATCTGTAGTAGTTAGTGTTATGTTCTCATGTTGATATCTGTAGTAGTTAGTGTTATGTTCTCATGTTGATATCTGTAGTAGTTAGTGTTATGTTCTCATGTTGATATCTGTAGTAGTTAGTGTTATGTTCTCATGTTGATATCTGTAGAAGTTAGTATTATGTTCTCATGTTGATATCTGTAGTAGTTAGTGTTATGTTCTCATGTTGATATCTGTAGTTAGTGTTATGTTCTCATGTTGATATCTGTAGTAGTTAGTGTTATGTTCTCATGTTGATATCTGTAGTAGTTAGTGTTATGTTCTCATGTTGATATCTGTAGTAGTTAGTGTTATGTTCTCATGTTGATATCTGTAGAAGTTAGTATTATGTTCTCATGTTGATATCTGTAGTAGTTAGTGTTATGTTCTCATGTTGATATCTGTAGTTAGTGTTATGTTCTCATGTTGATATCTGTAGTAGTTAGTGTTATGTTCTCATGTTGATATCTGTAGTAGTTAGTGTTATGTTCTCATGTTGATATCTGTAGTAGTTAGTGTTATGTTCTCATGTTGATATCTGTAGTAGTTAGTGTTATGTTCTCATGTTGATATCTGTAGTAGTTAGTGTTATGTTCTCATGTTGATATCTGTAGTAGTTAGTGTTATGTTCTCATGTTGATATCTGTAGTAGTTAGTGTTATGTTCTCATGTTGATATCTGTAGTAGTTAGTGTTATGTTCTCATGTTGATATCTGTAGTAGTTAGTGTTATGTTCTCATGTTGATATCTGTAGTAGTTAGTGTTATGTTCTCATGTTGATATCTGTAGTAGTTAGTGTTATGTTCTCATGTTGATATCTGTAGTAGTTAGTGTTATGTTCTCATGTTGATATCTGTAGTAGTTAGTGTTATGTTCTCATGTTGATATCTGTAGAAGTTAGTATTATGTTCTCATGTTGATATCTGTAGTAGTTAGTGTTATGTTCTCATGTTGATATCTGTAGAAGTTAGTATTATGTTCTCATGTTGATATCTGTAGTAGTTAGTGTTATGTTCTCATGTTGATATCTGTAGTAGTTAGTGTTATGTTCTCATGTTGATATCTGTAGTAGTTAGTGTTATGTTCTCATGTTGATATCTGTAGTAGTTAGTGTTATGTTCTCATGTTGATATCTGTAGTAGTTAGTGTTATGTTCTCATGTTGATATCTGTAGAAGTTAGTATTATGTTCTCATGTTGATATCTGTAGTAGTTAGTATTATGTTCTCATGTTGATATCTGTAGTAGTTAGTGTTATGTTCTCATGTTGACATCTGTAGAAGTTAGTATTATGTTCTCATGTTGATATCTGTTGTAGTTAGTATTATGTTCCCATGTTGATATCTGTAGTAGTTCAGCGGTTTGTGATAATAAATAAAAAAAAAAATTCATGTCATTTTCTTCTTCAAAATACAAATTTTTCAAAGAAAACTTATTATGCTGCTTAAAGTTTTCATGTGATTTGTGAGATCGTGTAGAATAACTTACCATAGGTTGGATCCTCTAGTATCTCCTTGACGACATATTGTCCTTTTTTCCACTTTGGAAAGGACAGTCCAAAGCAAGGTTTTCCAGCCATTGTTGATTTTTGTTCCCTTGCCGCGTTTTCGTTAAAATGCAGCACAGCAAGCAATGTTCTGTAAAAATAATGGTTTGTGGGGTTAATTATCTTTTAATATTTCGATTATTATAACATTTATTTGTTGCCAATTTTTTATTATTACCTGCACAGCTGACCACTGTAGGAGAATGAGTACGTTTTTGGAGTGAACTGATTCACCACACTGTGGAAGGCTTCGAGTGAAGATGTCTGTTCTTCTCCTGACAGCTGTTTGATGTTTTTTAAGAGGGATTTGGCAGAAACAATCTTTTCCAGTCTGACCATCAGCTTGGAACCTGAAAGTACATAAGTTTGAACAAAACAAATATTGTTATATAAACAATTCATGTTTATGAATAAACTAACATTTTCACATATAAAATGTAAACAACTTGCTCGGTTTCAGCCATTTGATCCTATGTGCACGTTCCAAAAGACTTGGATGCGAACAAAGAGCGGAATAGATGATCATTGTGCTGGTGGATGTTGACAATGTGGTTGAGCAGCGACTGCCATTTAGAGACTACAAGATCAGGCTGTTCAGGAGGTGTTGTGATCACAGACCAGTACAGATGATGGACTATGCTGTTCACCCAGTCAGACAGATCATTGCAATCCTTCTCTTTACATAAATTCCACAGCTTCTTCTTCAGGGCTAAAATTTATAGAGGAAATATAATTTATTCATTTAGTAAATAATGAAAAGTAAATGTAAACAATACTGAACCATAAACATATTATCAAAGACATTTTACGTACACTTTGCTATGTGCCAAATATCAAAGTACGGTAGTGGGCGATGTTCGGCCTCTCTTCCTTTAACCATTTCCTTATTTGAACATGGCGGTCAGTGACCATCCTTCCTGTCTCGGGGTCTTTGTTCTCCAGAAAGGTAATTGACCGTATCATTCCTGCTTTCTCCATGTGAGTGGCTCCACCAACCTCATTACTCTAATACACAACATTAAAGACAAATATAATTAGTTATTTTTTGATTCTC